>WAAF01007050.1:0-30668 GCA_013400475.1 Tricholaema leucomelas
AACATTCTAGCTAGCTTCAAAGTAGCACAGTGGATGAGCAAACAATGGGGGAGGGTTGGCCCCAGCAAAGCCCTGAGGGCTAGAAGCTTAGCACCACCAAGGCATGAAGACTTGAATTTGTTGGTCAAAAAAAATATGGTAGTGCCTATTGGCTGGTCTCATTTTCAAAATAATGTATTTAATGGGGGGTGAAACCATGCCTTTCCTGTGCTGACTCACCACCATTAAGAACACCCTTCTTGTGGCTTGTTTAACTGGGAATCATGTTGGCCATGTGTTTGCAGCTTGCACCAGCAGCTTAGCATCAACTGAGTTCTTCTTTACTTCCCCCTGCCTGGAATATTTTGTATTTTTACTCTGGGATCATAATCATGGGTTTTGGAAGCATCTTTCTACAGGAAAATTACTCAGGGATCAATTCATCATGAGTACACATGCTAGAATTAATGCTGATACTCCATAAACATTATTTAGAATTCGTGTCTCTATTTTCCAAGTTCTGATTGTTTAAACTGTTTAATTCTGTGTTTGTAAATACCCTTTGTGCAACTATTTCCTGCCGACTGAAATCCAAAGAATCTCAGGAAATTTTGAATATTGATAATAAAAAATAATGTTCCCATTGATATTAATATCCATAATTCATAAGTGATTATTAATTTCTACAACAGTATTCCAGCTTGTATCCATTGTTCTTTGCCCTATCACTAGGCACCACTGAAAAAAGACCATGGTTTTCATCTTGACACCCACCCCTCAAATATTTATAGACAATGATAAGGTCTCCTCTCAGGTTTCTCTTCTCAAGATCAAACAGTTCCAGTTCTCTCAGTCTTCCTGCATAGGAGAGAGATTCAAGTCCCACAATCATCCTTGTAGGTCTGGTTTGCTCTCATTCTAGAAATAAACAATCAAGAATTATCTTTTTCTCCAAGTTGGTTTGGTTTTAAGATTTATACCTTTTTTTAGCACTTGGGGGAAAATATATCTATTTTGAACATATTACTTGAAGAATTTGCAAAACATTTTTTTGTGAAACCCATTAAGGGAGGCAACAGAAGTTGAGGAATATATTCTAAATTAAGCAATAAGAAGGACAAAATAGGAAAATCCAAAATTTAGTAGTTGTATTTCCAGTCTGCAAAGTGTTGTGGGAAGCTTAGTAAGCAACCTTTCTCTCTGGTCAATATTGCAGCTCTGGTACAGCCAGGAGCAAGCCCAATAACTGCTTCACATTGACTCTGCTCTTTCAGTGGTATGTTTTCCACTCTGTAACTTTAGTACTCAGCAAAGAGGGACAAACACCAAGCAGGCACTTTCCAAAAATTTCTACAGAGTGTTTTCCTCAGGATAGTTGAAGAAAAGATTTGACAAATGTTTCCATATATGCGATTGGCTCACATTGTTTACTTGGGGGAAAAAGAAAAACCAAACATCCAACCAAAACCAACAAAAAAAAAACCTCAATAAAAAAACCCAAACACATGCATACACACACACACAAAAAAACCCAAACACACAAAAAAACCACTAATGCCAACTAAACAACCAGAACACCAAAAGACAAAACTCCGTTTGCTAACAGCACCATTCTGTTCGTAAGATTCTATGATAGCAGTGCTCTCATAGCTGTGCTTTTTTTTTTTTTTTTTTAATTTAAAGTCACCACTGTTTTACTGTCCTGACTGAAAGATTTTTTTTAGCACTTTGGAGCCACATGTTGGGGGATCTTGTCAAGAGGAAAATAGTAAGAAGTGGTTGATGAGAGCAAATGGGAAGACAGATTTTCTTTTCTGCTGCAGCTCTGTCTTAGACCAATTTCAGTTCTCTGGGAGTCTGCACACTTAAAACTATCATGTTGCCTTGTTCCTTTGAAGCTTTTGCCTCTCCTGGCATGAAAGAATTTCCCTTCCATTCTTCAATGTTTAACCTCCTTTTGTAAGAAGGAAGTGAGGCAGAAGAAGGATGCGGGTGAGGTGGAGGAGAAGGAAGGTAATGTTGAGATCTGGGCAATTAAGCCTTTTCTTCACGAAGATGACAATCTGTTTCTTTCACTGCCAGCTCCCCCTTTGGGTATGTGGAAGGAAGAGTTCTTCTTGCATTGTCTGTTTTGTTTCCAAAATCCAGATATCTTTGTTTGCTTATCATAGGAAAAGATAATTAGTTTTGTAGAGCATCTTTCACACTGAGGAAAATGCACATCCATTTTACATTTATTGCTTGCTACAAATAACTGCAAATTCCATTATGTATATTTCCAGCTGTTCTAAATCTTACATAAGTGGTTGATCCATCCTTTTATTCACATTTATTCTGACTTTGTGTCACTCTTCCATTGCATTAGTTATTTCCCTCTTCCTCTTGACCATTGCTGCTTCATGTAATTTTTTCTCACAGAGTGTTTTGAGATTTGCTAAGCACTCTGTAAACATTGAATATTAAATGTTAGTTATGAATTTTTTTAACTTAGTATCTCTTGATAGTGTGTTTGGTATAGAAAACAATTTCTACCAATAAATACCTGATTAAGATGATAAATTAATTACTTTGATGGAGCTGCCACTCATAATGCTTCCTATCTGTCTTTCCAAGGTAGGCAAGGCTATTTCTTCTTTACAGTAGCACATAATTCATGTATTTGTGCCAAGCTTTTTGACCACCCTCTTTTTTAAGTTTGTAGGTTTGTGCTGAAGTTTAAGCTCTTCATAAATGCAAGCTGTACAGGGAAGATGTGCTGTGAAATCATGGTTCCCTGAAGGCTCTGCAACAGACAGTGTAGCCTTCATCACTGAATAACATCTTCACAACTCTTCAGATGTCTATAGTTTCATTTCTAAAGACAGTCTCTGAAAAGCACTAAAACTGAGAACATGCTCTACTATTAAAATATTTATCTGTATTTTTTAAACCAGTTAACAGCAAAAAAGAATTGTCAGCTATACTGTCTCTGTACTGAGGAAGTTCAGGATACTACACCTGACACTAATATTCTAAATGTTCTGCTCTAAAATACTATCTTTTAAAATGATTAGAAACTGTGCATAGCTTAAAATACCAAAATATTTTTTTTGAGTTCTTGGGTAATTCTAAGTTAGAAGAGCTGTTCCATAAATCAGACAAGTTATTTTAGCTCTGCAAAAAAATAACAAATGTAAATCTAGCTTTCCTAACAGAGACACAAATCATGGTTTGCACTAAATACATTTCACAAAAATCACAGAAATCACAGGAATGTTCAGACTGGAAAGATCTTGTGATGGTTTTGGAGTTACCCACCCCCCTACACTTGAGAAAATCACCTAGACTAGACTCAGATGGCTGGAAATTAAAGAATGAAGCTATATTTACAGCTTGGGACAATATATAGGCATATATACACAGTTATATACAAATTAAAAGTAACACAAAAACACAATACCCTTCCTGGAAACAGAGTCCCTGGGAGGGCTCCCTACCCAAATCCCTTTCCCCTCCCTCTTTCCCTCCCTTCAGAAATAACCAGATCAACCCACATATATCTCATGTGATAAATTTGGAGATCTGAAAAGAGATGTCATAAAGAGACGACAAGGAGGTTAGAAAAAAAAGAGATTAGGTGGATTAGAGAGTTAAAGGCAGAGTCAGCCAGATACCAGACTGCCAGAAAGAAGGCACATCCCAGTGTGAGAGCTGAGTGGTGTGTGTGTGTGTGTGTGTGAAGTGCCCATCTTATCTATATTTTGACTAGTTGCATTTGTCAGCAGAAGAATGAGTGATATAGGGCACATCTTGTTTTTCTTCTTTCTTCTCACAGCTAAGGATTTAATTTCTCTCAGTAAAAATTAGCCTCAACCAGCATATACCCTCAGGATCACTAAGTCAAACCAATAACCCTACTCTATAAGATTCACCCTAAACCNTTCCTGGAAACAGAGTCCCTGGGAGGGCTCCCTACCCAAATCCCTTTCCCCTCCCTCTTTCCCTCCCTTCAGAAATAACCAGATCAACCCACATATATCTCATGTGATAAATTTGGAGATCTGAAAAGAGATGTCATAAAGAGACGACAAGGAGGTTAGAAAAAAAAGAGATTAGGTGGATTAGAGAGTTAAAGGCAGAGTCAGCCAGATACCAGACTGCCAGAAAGAAGGCACATCCCAGTGTGAGAGCTGAGTGGTGTGTGTGTGTGTGTGTGTGAAGTGCCCATCTTATCTATATTTTGACTAGTTGCATTTGTCAGCAGAAGAATGAGTGATATAGGGCACATCTTGTTTTTCTTCTTTCTTCTCACAGCTAAGGATTTAATTTCTCTCAGTAAAAATTAGCCTCAACCAGCATATACCCTCAGGATCACTAAGTCAAACCAATAACCCTACTCTATAAGATTCACCCTAAACCATATCCCCAAGCACCACATCCAAATGACCCATAAACACATCCAGGATTGGCGACTCAACTACCTTCTTGGGCAGCCCATTCCAATGTCTGATCACTCTTGCTGTGAAAAAAATTTCCCTATATCCAGCCCAGACCTACCCAGTTGAAGCCTCAGGCCTCTTATTCTACCACTATTTACCTGTGTTGGAAGACACCAGCAGCCTCTCCACAATGTCCTTTCATGCAGCTGTAAACAGTGATGGGGTCTCCCTTAGGCTTCCTCTTTTTCAAATTAAACAGCTTCAGCTCCCTGAGTCATTCTTCATAAGATTTATTTTCCAGGCCTTTCATCAGCTTTGTTGCTCTCCTCTGCACTCTCTTCAGCACCTCACATCTCTCTTGTAATCAGGTGCCCAAAACTGAACACAGTACTCAAGGTGTGGCCTTACCAGAACTGAATACAAGGAGACAATCACCTCCCTACTCCTGCTGGCCACAGTATTTCTAATACAAGCCAGGACGCCATTGACTGTCTTGGCCACCTGGGAACACTGCTTGCTCATATTCAGTTCCTTGTCTATTACAACACCCAGGTCTCTTTCTGCCAGACAGCTTTCCAGCCACACTTCCCCAAGTCTGTAGCATTGCTTGCAGTTGTGGCTCAAGTGCGTTTGACCTTGTTGAAGCTCATGCCATTGACATTAGCCCATAGATCCAATCTATCCAGGTCCCTTTGTAGAGCCTCCCTACCCCCCATGATGATCAACAGTACTACCTAACCTGGTGTCATCGATGAACTTACTGATGACACACTCTATGTCTTCATCAAGGTCATTAATAAAGATGTTAAATAGAAGTGGCCCCAACAGTGAGCCCTGAGGAACCACTTGGCCACCACTTGTGACCAGACACCAGCTGGATTTAACTCCATCGACCATCACGCTTTGATCCCTTTCATCCAGCCAGTGTTTTATGCAGCAGAGCTATGCTCATCCAAGCCATGAGCAGTCAGTTTGTTCATGAGAATTCTGTGGTTCATCAGGCAGAACCTGCTCTTCATAAACCTATGCCGACTGCTCTGATCCCCTGATTGCTTTCTGTATGGTGTGTAATGGTGCTTGAGATGACCTACTCCATGACCTTCCCTCATATCAAGGTCAGACTGACAGGTCTATAGCTTCCCAGATCCTCCTTTCTTCCTGTGTTGTAGATAGGTCACAGTTGCTACCCTCCAGTCCATTGGCACTTCCCCAGTTAGCCAGGGCTTCAGGTAAACATGGCAAGAACATGTGCCAGTTCCTTCAGCACCCTTGGGTGTAGCTCATCCAGCCCCATAGACTTCTGTGCATCTAAGTGGTATAGTTGTGCCTTTTTTTTTTTTGTTGTTTAAATCTAAGTCAAATTTGATGGGCAGTGCAAATTAGAGAAGCTATATTTATGATATTCTTGCAAAGTACTTTCCGATATATAGAACATTGCAGTATTAATTATGTAGTATATAAATATTTGTCACTTAAGAAACGCTTTTGGTTAGAGTTTGGTTTGATATATATCAACAAAAGCACCCTTCTTGTCTACTGTAGGCAAAACTGTAGAATAAGCCTGGTGATCCTGTGTAAAATAGACTTCACATTGTCCTTGAAGCATATACCCTGCCGACTCATTTTAGAACGCTGACTACAGAACTTAGGACAAACAGATTACAACACTAGTTTATTCAGCTATTGTATTTTGTCTGAGCCCTTTCTGAACCTGGAACAGTCACTGCAGCAGGGAGCACTAATTGCTCATTTGTGGCAGTAACCTTTTCAACTGGACAGCATCTCATGTCTGATTTCGTGTTGCTGTCTCGTTCATTTAATTACAGTGTCCTGGCAGAGAGAGAGAGCCCAGTGTTGCAACGTGTCGTATAGTTCCTTCAATGGACTTGCTGTGCTCTTCAGAGGCTTACTTTAAAAACAGAGTAACGTGAGAATGTCTTCTGTGCACTTTATTCTCATGCTTTGTATTCTTGCCAAACCTAAGCCAGTAGTAAGGGTACATGACTACAGTACGTATGTTGAACCTGCTTCAAAAATCATTTGTGAAAGTAGGCAATTGCTCAGACTAATCTAGTTAAATATTGCCTATTCGGATATGAAAGAAACCAAATATAATTAGAAGAAGTGGGAAGGAAGAAGGAAGAAAGAATATTTTACCTTTCTTTAATGATTATTCAAACAACCCAGAAATTATTGATAAGATTAACGAATCATAGTAATGATAATGCCTATTGTTTACAATAAAATACTGGGACTACAAAGTTTTTGTTGGCTTGTTTATTTTTTTGTTTAGTTGGTTTGGGTTTTTTTTTCAGGGGTGTGTGTGTTTTGGTTTCAGTTGGTTGGTTGTTGGTTTGGGTTTTTTGTTTGATTTTGGTTGTTCTTTGGGTTGGTTGCTTTTGGTTTTGGTTTCTTCACCAGGTAATATAGTGGATTACTTTTTTCTTTCATTTTTAAAATCTTTAAATAGTTGTACCATGGTAAGTGTTCCTTTCTCCTGCTGTGTCAAATGGTAATACGATTGGTTTCCTAGAGCTGGCTAAACCAGAAAGAGGAACTAATAGTCATAGAAGTTTTCCACTGTAATAATAATTTCTTCTGGTTTGGATTTTCTCTATCACAATTTCACTCGTGCAATTTAGACTGTAAAGATCGTATTTGTCAACATCACTTAGAACCATCACAGCTAAATTTTCATAGGGTTATTCTACAGAGCAACAGACTAATTCTCTGGATCTGGAATTCCATTAAATGTATTTTAATTTTTGAGATTGCATATTAAAGGAATATCCAATAGTCAAGGTGGTGAGAAGGTTTTTCATTTAGTTTTTCTTGCTTTTAATTAATTGCTGCTGAAAAAAAAAAAAAAAATCTGTCCTTCCATTCACTGCTGCTGTATCCAAAAAAATGTTTACTGGACACATTTCACATCTCTCACTCTTGTCTATCAAAACATATTATTTCTTCTGCTTATGTGAAACACATTTCAGCTTTGAAAAATAATTTAGCAAGGTAGATGAGTACACAGTAGGTGATTAAATAAATGAAAATTCTTTTTTGCCTGCCTTTAGCCCAACCTCCAATCTTCCTTCTTCACATGCATACCTATAGTTAAGTATGAGCATGATGACTTTCAGACACTCCTGAGTAGCTGAGCATCTGCACGACTGCACTAGAGGCTATTTTTTGGTTTGTGAGGTATTAATAGTGACTGGATATAGGACTTGCATTGTTCTGCACTGTTACCTTAATCCTGTTTGAATACATTTTAGACAATTTAAACCCCATGAGTGAGCTATGAAATCTAGCAGATGTATTTCTATTAAAATGTAAGAGCTTTGATATTATGTCAGCTGTTTTCACTTGATTAGGAGACTGAAAATTAAAATTGGACTAAAAGAAGAAAATTTGGGATATATCCATGTCTTGAAAAGTATTAGAGATGGGTGATGATAGATGTACTGCATAAAGAAAGTACTCTTCTTTATTTTCCTGGAGTTTATCTTCGCCATCCTTATGGATCATCTTAACATTCTGGGTTTTGGGTTGGGGTGGGGTTTTTTGTTTGTTTATTTGTTTGCTTTCTGGCAAGATTTACCTATAGGCAAGAAGGTTAGGTGAATTCAGTGAAACGTGAAGAAAAAACATCCTAAATTGTTATGTGTTTACTTGAGCTTTGGCCAGCTTGAGGTATACTATTTTCTTTATGCTTTGGATAATTTTAGTGACCTTAATCTAAATGCTAAATTTAATTCAATATCTGTGTTTCAGGAAATAAAATACAGACTGAATAAAACCAAATATCAGTGAATAGTTGTTTTGAGTCTGCCATAACTTTTATATTTTGCACATATTTAACTTTCTGCCTTCATCTACTAAGAGGAAACATGACAGAGAAAAGGCTTTCTGTTTCTTTCTTTCGATATGTACAGCAAGAACAAAGAGAGTAATCAAAGACTACTCTGTGAGATCCATCCATCTGTCACAATGTTTCATAGAATACTACTACAACTGCAAAATCTAGTACGAAAATTTGAAATAAAACAAACGTAAAGTGCGTGGGGTTTTCCCTCTAGGTTAATAAACTCAGTGGTGAAATACATGTTCTGCAACCAAACAACACATAGTATGGCCCTGAAGACTGTCATTTGTACTTACACTAAAATTCAAACTCAAAGTGTGAAAGTGTTCATATTAAGATATTTTGTCACAGCCTTTATCTAGTTACAATGATGATAGGTAAACCTAATGAAAAATATACTTATTTGCTCTTGAAAAAGTAGCAACGCTAGTCCAGCAGAGATGAGGTTCACTAGCAGCCCTGAGAAGATGTGACTCTTTCTGCCTAGAAAATAGCTACCAAGACACTGCAGGCAACAGGAAAAAGAGACAGGAGTTCAACACCAAGAATTATCCATTTAAGACATCAATTGTTGTAATGTTGCATTATAAAATATTATACTGCTAAATGAAATCAATATTAACAAAATGTCAACTGCAAACTGTTAAGGGAAGAAGGGAAAAGATCTGAGAAGTTTTGACACAAAAAATAGTAGGACTAAAAATATTCCCATTGAACAAAGTTCCTTATTACTAGAAATTACATTTGACAGATGTCAGTTTGCTGGTAAGAGTTGCTTAACTTTGATTATTTTTTTTCATTTGCAGAGATATATTAACTGCTTTGGCAAGACAAATTGGCATAATGAAGACAGGAATATTAAGTGCTTGAATTTGAAAAGCACTCCCAATTTCAAGCCCACAATTATTTATAGCCATGCATAGCAGCAGTTAGATTGCTAAGAGCTCGACACATGATCTAGCCAGTGGAACAGTTTTTCACAGCATGATAGCAAAGCAACTCACTTCCGTTTGTCCTGACCATTGAAAAGAATGGTAGGGACATAGATGGTGCTTCAATGTATTAGGAATACAATAGAAATTAAATTATTTTGTTCTTACCTACATTGTTGTCCTGTATCTTATTTCCTGTAAGACCTGCCCAGATCTGACAGATCAAGTAGTGGAGTAACTTAAAAAAAAAATGGCATTACTTATTCCTTGTAAGTATATATTTGTGTGTATATATATATATAGATAGATATATAAACTTTCCTGTTTCACATTACTATTCCTGCAGTAGAGCCACAAGTCCAGAAAATACAATAATACCTCAGGAAGTCCATGCATATTCTGTAGTGTTAGCTTAAGTTACTAGAGTTTTATAGATTGTCATCTGTTTTTTTTTTTCATTGAAGGTAAGAGGTCTGCACAGGTGATGGCTGTGACAGTGACAACTGTGGCAGAAATAGTGGACAACTGTGGGCATCTAGGGATGTTTTAAGCAGATGTTCTTGTCTGTATTCTATAGCTGGTCTCTCAATCCTATCCCAATCTATTTCAGAGCATCCTAAATTTGTCCTCTTCAAACTTACACTGTTGCTTGCTAGAAAACTGGCATATAGCTAACAACTTACAAGTTCAGCAAGAAATGCTGAACTTAGTATGGAGGCTCATCTGCCACAGTCTGAAACTTGTTGTTTGTTTTCCCTTGGCATCTCCCTAGCACATTCTAAACTCTAAACTAAGCAACGTGTGCACTATTAACTCCAAGAAGATGTTTGCTAATGGTTTCTAAATGATGCATGTCATCTTATTGCTTACCATTTCAAATTATTTCACCCACTATGGCGTAAGCCATGAATAAAGTCCTACTAATTTGGGAGCACAACTGTCCATTCCATCCATGTTCTAAACAGTTTTATTATGATGTCCAAGATATTTTCAGTTAAATATATATGAGTCAGGATAAATAAATGTATACATGTTGCAGCAACCACCCCTTCAGACAGCTCATGAGTATAAGAGGCTTTTGCTTCCAAAATTGTATTAAATAGGTTTTTTTTTAGTCACATTATAAAGGAGATGACAGTACAATATTTCTATGGAAGTCAAATCACTAGAGATGACTTCAGCAGAAAAATTCCCATATCTGAAGGAGAAAGTAATCTTGTAGATATAGCTCCTTTTTCAAACATGCTGTTCCATTTTCACACTTCAGGAATTTCCATGTTTACTGGAAAGTTGAGAGGGAAAGTAGATATGTCCATACAGCTTGCATGTGGTCACTTGTTTGAAGAGCTGCAAAGCAGAGAATAAAAAAAAATTTCCCTCATTCCCTAAGAAACATCTTAAGCTGTGAAGGGAAAAACAACAACAAAACAAACAAAAAAAAACCAAACCCACAAACGACAAAAAACCAACCAACAAACCAACAGGGAGAGAAAAGAAGAAATTAATAGATATGCAATTGTTAAGTAACAAGCTTAACTCTAAAAAAGTGATGAGAAAGCTCCAGCATGCTAGAGAAATATTGCAGCTACAGATTCCCTTCTAGCACATTACTAGTTCCAAGCAGGGTACTGGTTCCAGGAAGTTTTGGGATACTTATACATTGCTGTGAACAGTGTATTGTTGCCAATCTGAATCTTCACAGGTGATGATCCTCCTCAAAACACTAAAAAGAGTGACAAAATGATGTGAAGACTGGATCTTAGCTAATCAGGGTACCATGAGTTTGCATATCCTTTCATTTCCCGAAGCCCTGAGAAACTGAGAGAGGTCACATAGACAAATATTTCCTCAAATTAATTTAAGGTAAAGTACCAGCTATCATAAATTTCTTAATACAGCCACATAAATTTGCAGCGTTGATCCTGCCAACACAGCATATAAGAACTCTGCCCACTGCTCCACAGGGACGTTATTATTTCAAGAGCACAAGGAGAAAGTGTGAAACAGGGAAGGGAGTCTTATGGCATTCAGGCAAAAGCATGTGAGGAAAAAGAGCAACAAAAGAGAGCAAAACAAAAGAACAGGAAGGCAAACAGGGAAGTGAGAAAGAAACAAAAAGAGCATCTCAGTGTAGGAGTTGTAAAAAGCTACCAAAATGTAAAAAGGAAGTGAGAGTGAAGTAGTATTGTGATCGCCTGAGCTAAAGCAAAACATGGGAAATCCTCAATGTCACAGAGCCCAGGCTGTGCAAGAACCCACGAAGTGGACTGTTTGAACAAAAAGGAGGTTAAAGAAATGGATCTTCATGAACAAGAATCAGGCTTGAAAACATGAGAGTTGTGAAAGTCTAAGAAGGGATGTGAGATACTTTGAGGGAGTATAAGGTGTGGAAGAAAAAAAAAAAAAGTATAGTGTTTGAAGAAGGGATTATAGGGTAATATGAGAAGTAGGAGAGACTATGTACCTCTGCACACAGACCTGCATGGAGTAGACTTGCTGCTAAGGAAGTTGTTGTTATGGATAGAACAGGCAGAAATTCAGCTGTTTTCTGACAGTGGCTTGTGGAGCTAATGCGCAGCCAAAGCCAAATTATCAACTGATCTGTATGATTAGTATTGTAGCTAGAAATGGGAATGCCTAGACTTACAGCACTCAACATTAAAGGGTATTGCAATGCACTAGAGTCTAAAAAATGAAAATCAGTAAGTAGGAAAACATACACATTCTAATAATTTGTCACAATACTTTTAGAGCAAATCTTACTATTTTTAGGGGGTCCATTTGTGAGTACTGAACGAAGGAGATTTGCAGTGAGTTATATTTTAAAAAATATTTCACTACAGTCCGTGGAGGAGGTTTAATTGTTCTAGCTAAGAAAACAAAATTTTAATAATTTTCATTATTTCTAAAGGATGATTCAATTCTTCTTACAGCAAAGATGAGTGAGGAAGTGTTGGCAAGCATGAGGTGGACACTGTTTTCTTAAAAAATAAAGTAGGCAGTGGCAGAATATGTTTTTCAGCAAGCCATTTTCATTCCCATTATAATGCAATGTAGTCTACACTGTTTGGCTTTCATAATACAAAGCAGTGTCAAATTATGTTCTATCATAAATTCAGGAGACAGTGCAATTTGGCACATCACCACTGACCAGTTACAGGATCAAGGGATGTTAGGGATTGGAAGTGACCTCTGGAGATCTTTGGGTCCAATTCCCCTGCCAAAGCTGGACCATATAATGCAGTGCAGGTTGTACAGGAACACATCCAGATGGGTCTTGAAAGTCTCCATAGAAGGAGACTCCAGAAACTCTCTGGGGAGCCTGTTCCAGTGTTCTCTGACTCTTACAGTCAAGTTCTTCCTCATGGTGAGGTGGAAGTTCCTGTGCTGTATCTTACCTGCCCTTACAGTAAAGAAGTTCCCCCATGTGTTGAGGTGTAACTTCTTACGGTGCGACTTACACCCATTGCTCCTTGTCTTAAGGAGCTCCTTTTCCTAAGGTTAAGAAAGAATAACTAGTTATATCTGTAATAAAAGTACAATATAATTGGATTAAAGTTATTTTTTTGAAAGTCAGAATTATGACAAAAGCCTGGAATATGCAATTATTGAAAGAATACTTGTGTTGTTCTTCTTTTCCTTAAACGTCATACATAATGTTAGTACAGGGTATTTAAACTCAAGCGTTTGACTTATGCATTTACCGTGTGGTATTCTAGCTTGTGCTTTGACCTCAGCCAAGGCCTATTCAGTCTTCATGTTACTCATCCACATATGCCTTGTACCTGGTGCCAAGGAGCACATGGGCAGAGAAAAGAAGATAAACTGCAAAAAAGGGAATAAAATTTCTTCCATGTAAGTAGTCACAAGTGTCAGAAATAATACACATTCTGAAGGAGTGGCTGATATTCATTCTGTAGTGCTATCTCCACTAATCAGGAAGGAAGCCACAGATATGAAAGTATGGGTTTCTCTATATCTGTCTTTTATATGAAGTTACAAAGAATGATGAGGATGAAATGATTTTCAATTTGTTGGATGCTAAGAAATGTCACAAACAGAAAAGGTTCTTTTCAAGCTTTTCTCAATTATAATCACATTTTTTTCCAGTAAGGAGACACAAAAGAAGCCTAGGAATCTGTCTGTTTATTTATTTATTGGTTTAGTTGTTTTTATACAAATATTCTTTGTATTCATCATTAATAAGCTAGATGTGACCATGCCATGAAATAGTTTGATCTACTTTGGAATATGAATTGACCTCTTTTTCTTCCATGTACATGTGGGTATATGCAACTTGGTAATGGATCCCACACAATCTGTAGGATAAATGTATTTACCCCCCCTCACTCCTTTCTTTGTGTGTCTCTGTAGAGGACTGGTTTGATTAACCCAAATGTATCTTTACATGTTTATTTTGGATTTTGTACTTTAGTGATTCATTTACAATGGACATGTCTGGCTGATAATGTTTGTTAGTCAACATATTTTTGGCAAGATAGGAACCCATAACTTGCTATAACTGGAAACAGGCTTTCCCACATTTTAGGGTGATAAGAGCTGCTTTAGCATAACTGATTGCAATAATTAGGGGAATATTATTGCATTACATCTAAATTCTGATTTGATGACATGTGGCCTAGAGCAGACAATAAACTCTGCTTCAGCATAAAAACATTAATCATTGTCTAATAAAATCATGAGATGTCAACATGTACAAGCCTAATTGCAATAATGACTTCAAATTTGGGCATTTCTTTTGTATTAATCCTACTAGCTTTAGTAAAACTATCTAATAGAACCATGGAACTCTGACATGAATGGGTCTAATTGTAATAATCACTCCAATCATGGGTATTTTCTTAAGTTAATCCCACTAACATTCATTAAAATTTCTGCCAAGAGTTAAATATTTACCTAGGGAGACAGTGGTGTTTAACTTTCAGTGAAATCTTGATATTGCAATAACTTAGGTTTCAAAGGTGAAAATAAAACTTAATAAGAAACTAAAATGCTGCTTATTTAAATTCATTTGTTTTGTTTTTCTCTTCTCTGCAAGTCAAATTAGTCTTCCTGTAGAAGTTTCAGTCTCTTGTTACATTTATTGCAACCAGCTTTTTAAGTATTAGCATTTTTTGTTTGGATTTTTTTTTCTTCTTTTTACACCATTCTGCTCTCAGTCTGATTTTAACTGCAGTGTTCATTTTGGTACTGGGGCAACACGCAAATCATCTCATTGATATTCAGTAAAATCTCAGCCTTTATTGTCTTCTGTGGCAAAAAAGAAGAACTTCTGATCATCTATGTAAGCTTATTTTCTTTTTTAAAATAGTAATTTCTTTCCAGAAACAAAAACATTTGTTACTGTACCTCTGAAGATAAATCCCAGGAGCAAATTCTCTCAGTTGTAATTACACTGAGTGACATTAACCCTGGTAGTAATATGAACTTCAGTGTATTACAGCAATAATTAATTTGGCCCATTGATATTAAATCTTTTTTTCCACATCTGTTGTGGCAAACACCCTTTTTCTTGTAATAAACCAAAAGTGTGCTCTAATAAGTGTGAAAGAATAACCACAGTTCCATGGGCAGAATGATGTTTATGTCCATGAAAGAAAGCCATAAGAGGGAAAAGCATAGTAACTAATTTTCTGAGAATTTGTTGGGACCTTGATAGGCAGGGTCTTGAAACTTGATAGCCATAATATAAAAACAGTAAGTAAGTTTTGGAGTGATTAAAAAAAACACGTGAAGAAGGCTTTTCAGGTATGGATCTCTCCTCTTCTCACTTTAACCCAGATTGCCTCCCATCTCGCACATTAATCAAACAAATTGCCTGTGTGTACACCCCAGCTTCTTGGAAACCTCATTTCTCATGCATGATGCCTTTTAGCAACTGTATCCACGAGCAGCATTTAGGTCCTCTAAATTTAAACTTTCATGGTGCAGACATACCCAGGTCTGTTGTTTAGAGTCCTCTTATAAGCACTGGATGGAAGCAGACCTTCATGAATACCCATTTCATGTACTTCAAACCTCTTCTCTAGGAGATGCCTAGAAAGTGTTAGACGAGACAAGAGGTGACTTTCCCCCCATACCTCACTTAAAACTTCTCTTCAGAGTTCAAGCATGAGTTTTCTAAGATTAATGGACCAGTTAATCTACAAATGCTTTCCACAAAGTCCTATGTAAATATGGAAGGTAACGAGGTCTTGAGTCAACACAAAAGGTTGTCATAGGAAGTAAAATTTTGTAAACAAATTTTTCTACTAATCGAACAATTTTATGTTGTCTAAACAGAAATTATTCACAGTCCCTACATTTGTAGAGAGATGCTAATTTTCAGACTTCCTATTTCTGGTTTTATCTCTGTTGACACTTGTATTCTTCTTATCTCTCATTTCAAAATGAAGAGCATAAAAGCTTATCAGCTTTCAAAAGCATTGTATCACACCTGTACAGTCTTTGACAGTGAACAATAATTTATTGTTCAAGATAGCAAATATGCAAGGTTTGGCAGAGAAAACATAGATGTCATCTTCACTAACTTCCTGACGTGTCTGCTGGAGGCACAGTATACAGGTATATGAGCCCACACTGGCATTTCTGATTATATAAAAAGAGAAATAATGTGATGTCTGATGGAAAATACACCCGGTATCAAATGAGTTAAGAAACTTTCAGGATTAATTGAAGGATTTATGAGCATTAATAGAATATAATCAACCTTTTTCTCACTCTTAGCAACACATTTAATGTGAAGCTCAATAAAGCACTGCACTTAACACAAAAGTATCACAGTATCACAATATCATCAGGGTTGGAAGAGANCCTGAGCCTCCTCTTCTCCGGGCTAAGCAATCCCAGCTCCCTCAGCCTCTCCTCGTAGGGCTTGTGCTCGAGGCCTTTCACCAGCCTCGTCGCCCTTCTCTGGACATGCTCAAGCATCTCAATGTCCCTCTTAAACTGGGGGTCCCAGAACTGAACACAGTACTCGAGGTGTGGTCTAACCAGTGCAGAGTACAGGGGCAGAATGACCTCCCTGCTCCTGCTGGCCACACCATTCCTGATGCAGGCCAGGATGTCACTGGCTCTCTTGGCCACCTGGGCACACTGCTGGCTCATAGTATAAAATTGTTGGCTTAAAAGTATAATTATATATAATTGGCTCAAAAGTGTAAAATTGTTGCTATCATTAGCTAAATGGATGGAGTTACTGAAAGAAATGCAATGCAGAGTGCTTGAAAAATGCAAACCAAGTCTGAGTCCAGTATGAAATCTGAGGCCAGTCACAGAAATTGTGACTGAAAGATGTCAAGCCCTAAAATAGAATATTTATTAATGTCACTGATAGAAGAAAAACCCACTGCCTTCTGAGAACTAGACTTCAGGTCCCGAGCAGCAGTTGCATAAGTGTTCTAAAGCATCCATATAAATACTAAGTGAAATGTGTGGCAATTAGATGTATCTGTCATTGGCAGCACATACTCTTTATGTTCTCACCGACATGGTTTTTGGTCAGCAGAAAATTTAAACTCATGCTTTTTAAAATGTAAGAATTAATATTCTGGCTCTACAATTCTAAGACTATGAACTATAAGCACAGCCATAATGCAAATTTGATCCAGCTCAACCCACGACTAGATGTCATTTTCAGAAAAACACCTTAAATTTAATATTGGTGTGGGGTAAGAGGGGGGGAAATAGAACTTAATCCTCATAAGTCACCAATTTCCAGTTCATTTGGCAGCAAAGGTCCTTTCATCACTGTTGTTAGCCAGAAGTGCTAATCAGTCTTGCAAGTCTAATTGTAATAATGACTGAAGGGTTTGGTGGGAGCCTTCTCAAGCTTCACCAGCAGAGTCAACAGGCCCATGACTCTGTTGACAAAAAGTGACACTCAAATATGCATGCAAAAGTTCCTGTAATGTCAACAGGAATTCTGCTGCTGTGTCAGTAAAGGTTTGGCCTTTTTGTTTTAGCTTTACCTCAAGATTGTATTAATCATATTCTTAGGGAGTTTTGCTACATTGATAGACCTTCTGTGACATGGAGCTGACCACAAACTTGTATAGCTGTTTAGAATTTCTCTTCATCTTTAGAATTCAGAGTAAGTCAATGCCTTTACAATAATAATCTATTTTCCAAAGGGCCCCTTTTAAAACATGACCTCATGTTTGTTACAATTTTTGAAGGTTTTTTTCTTTGAAGTGCAAGTGGATATTACCAGAAGAATTACTGATAAATTTGTTTAAATCTATAACATATGGTGAATAGCTCTGGCCTAAGTCCAAAATTGTTGTTCCTGGTATGAGAAATACAGCTCAGCAGAAGATACAAACATACTTCTTAAAGCTGGACTTCTGCTGGAAGAAGGCATCACATCATCTCTACCGTATCTTCATGTACCTTCCCAGAAATATCATATTTCAATACTGCTCACCAAATGAATTCACACAAGATGCTGTAATCCATGAATCGTGAACAGTTTAAAAAAAAAAAAGATTGTCTTCCGAAAGGATGGTGACAGGGTGGAACCCAGAGAGTTCTGTGATAAAACTGTGAAGATACTAAAAACTGTGATGTGTTCAAACATACAGAAGTCACATCTTTACCCTTATCGCTCCCTTAATTCTTTGATGTCTCCAAACTAACTCACTGGCTGTTACAGCACAGTTTGATCAATATGGTTCCTATTCCAACTGTTTGGTTATTTTTTGAATTAACAGTAGTTAATAATTTTTATTCATTTTCTACAGCATGGCAGCAAATGAAAAATGCACACTGAATAAAAAATAATTCTAAATTCTTACTTCCAGAAATAATGCAGTTTTCCACCCAGTTTGCTCCCCCCGCCCCAGCCCCGCGTAAGTTCTTGCAAATGTTAAACATTTAGAAGAGGAATTATTTTGTTTAAAATCTGAGTATTTGCTTTATTGTGGGAAAATTAAATGTCTTATAATTATCTGGTACTATATAGAAGAAAAAGTCCATGATATTACAAAAAAAAAAAAAAAAAAAAAGGAAAAATAAAAGGTGGAAGACATGCACAAACCAAGAATCACACTTCAAATCTCATCTTCATTTAACAGACAAAATAATTTTATTGTACAGGGGAAAGCATCAGATCTGCACAAACAGAAGCAGTCCCAGATAAACTGAACACTTACTTTCAGTGCAAATTTAGATGATTATTTGACATAATGCTGCACCTGATCTGGTATGTGCAGCACTGGCCAGTCACTTGCAGTTAGTACTATGCTAGAGAACTCTCAACAATTACATTGTTTTCAGATGGGCATATGTGTTCTGTGTTTAGGAAAAATAGATCCAAAATACAAGGTGTCTTTTGAAAGTGCATTTTTTTTATCCCTTCTATAAGAGCTAGAAAAGCCTCTGGAGTCTGTGAAAATATCTCTGTCCAATGATACGGTCTAGCCTTGAGCTCTATGGTAACGGGTTGGACTTGATGATCTATGAGGTCTCTTCCAACCTTGGTGATACTGTGATACTGTGATAAGCCAAATATGCTCATTCTGGATCTTCAGAAAGCAGCCTTTGAAGAATCCTTTCACAACCTCACACAGATTTTGTGTTCAAGTTTCAGAGCAACTCAAGAGGTTCTATAAATGAAAAAGACAGTAGCCCTCTCTGGTAACTGTTTTCACACAGAGAATATTTACAGGAAGTACAAAGAATAAGTCAAAATAAAAGAAAAAAAAAAAACCAAAAAACAAAAACATGATTACCATGATTGGAATTATGATCACTACTAAACAACAAAAAAAAAAAAAAAAAAAAAAGAAAAGCTGTTCACTATGAACAAGAAAATATACAGTAGAAACTCTGCATAAAACTCTTCCAAAAGCACCCAACATGCTTGGGTGTTAATGAGCAGCATTCCTTACTTTTGTGTTACAAAAAGCCATATGTATTTTTAAATACAAAAGGCATGTATGTGGACTGCCCTCTTGTCTGTTTTCATCAATATAGTGCCTTCAATAGGTAACATGTAAAGAAGAGCAAAAGGACATACATTACACTCCTAGATTACCATTCTTCAATCATTTGCAGCCTAGGGAATTTGTGAATAATGGAAACACAAGTGATAGTAAATAATTATAGAAAGTAATATTTGCTATGAATTATTCACCATGTGTTCATTGTCAGCAAAAGTAGGCTTTATTCTCCCCTACAAGTGAAAGAAAGTAGGGAAAGATTCTCAGGAATTCTTTTATTTGTTTATTGTATTTGTTGCATTGTGCAAAATATGAACTTGGAAAGCTGTTTCTGTAAGAGAAGAACCCGACAAAGGGGATATATGCCTCTGTTGTAATCTTTTCTCTTTACAGATAATACCTACTCTTCTTTCCTTTAACACATGAGAAATCAAATAACAGGATGTGGTCTCATTCAGCCAACATACTGCCCAAAAATGTACGTCTTTCTGGACTTGTGCTTTCAGGGCATGCCTCTTTCACTGTTCAAGATTTCCTCATCTTTCTTCTAGGTCCTTAAGATCAGCAGACAAATGCAGTTCCACCACATGGAACTGTTCTCAGTCATTTGCTTTACCAGTATCCAAGGAAACATGTGATTCTGGTATTGTTCACTATACTGTTGCGTTTCAGCTACCTCAGTACAGGAAAGAGTTTTATACAGCCATCTTAAGTAAAAGATTGTTGCTACCTGCCTATCATTTTCATGTGACACCTAGAAGCACCATTTCTTAATCACATGACAAGCATGAAACTACTTATTTTAAGGGAAAAATAGAAAAGTCTGCCATGTTCAAAATGAGAAATCTCTAATTTATGTCCTCAATTCTGAGTAACTCTAAGCCAATAAACAGGGAGGAAATGCATGTGGAAGCATGGGAACATTTTTAATTGTTATTTGTTTAACAAGGTAAATGCTGTATGGCTATAAATACTGAAGTAGCAAAAAAGAAGAGACTGTCAGTGAAAGTAAAAGGATTACTGTTTCATAACTTTATTCTTGAGGGGATTTGATTATACACTGAGGTAATGGTTCTTGACTGAGCTGTGCACCTGGAGGTAGTCTTGTTAAGGGTCTAGTTTCCTGTAGATTTTAAGCAGTAATATGAGCAAAATGACTGTGGCCACTTTTGTCAAGGAGACTGCACTCATTCAGTAGGTTTAGCATGCAGAGCATTTAGTTTCAACCAGTGGAGAAAAGACAACAAATAACTGGAATACACATAGTGGTGTAGTGACTGCTCGAGTGTAGTGCACTGTGTGTTTGTGATTTGCTGTGTGTTCAGGCAATGAAATAAGTAATGATCAAATGAACACCATACTCTAAGTTTAGATGAAAACTATTGATTTCTCTGATTTACCTTTGTGTTAATTATGGTAAATTTGAAACAAATTCAGCTGTGTGGGTCTATTCAGCTCAGACACACGATATTGTAACATCAGAAGAGCCAGCACATGAGTAGTCTTGTAAAGTTGTGACTTTCACTTGCGTGTCTTGTTAAAACAGGACTCAATTTCCACAGAAAATATGTTTATTAATATCTTCATTTAAACATGGCTGTATCATGGACTTGGCTACATTTCCTAAACCCTTCTCTTTGGTCGATTTAGATAACAAGGAGAAATAGCTATGATAAAGCTTTCATTTCTACATCTTGCTTAGCTTGTAGAAGAAACACCTTTTCATAGAAAAAAAAAGTGTGAAGAAGCAACTACTCATATTGCAGAAATATCTTCATTACATCGGTTCTTCTCAATTCCTTCTCCCAGGCCTCCCAAGTGTCAGTACATGGTAGCAATCTTTGGGGTGAAAGAGGCTTCCAACTATAGAGTAGAATTGTGTTAGGGGCTGCTTAGAGGATTTGAAAATAAACAGGTTCACAGACCAGATGAGAAATGTTTAAGAGTGTTGGAAATGCTGCATGATGCCATTGTGACCTTGTCCTTTTTGAAATGTCGTGGAGACTGGAGAGGCCCTCTATGATGGGAAGAAGATAAATATTTGTCACTGAAACAGGCAAGAAAGAGAGTCAGAAGCAAGAACTGGGCAGCCTCCATGTCAATGTCCAGGCAAATAGAGAACATGAAAGACGTGAATGTGACTTGAAACAGATGGTGAGGAAAAAAATAGCTGGACTTTTGTGCTACTATAATAGTGCTGAATAGTTAGAAGCCACATAGCAGCTAGTTATCAGTGACACACTTTGGGGCTAAAACTGCCATGGGACGTGTTCAACAACTTTATCAGTAACCCAGGGATTAAAGGGATTGAATGAATAGTGGAATGGCATGGAGTCGGGGGTCTGTACAGGGACCAGTACTGATACAGACACTGATATAGATAGCAGGATCAAGTGCACCATCAGTAAGCTTGCTGATGACACCAAGCTGAGTGGTGCTGTCAATATGCCAGAGGGACAGGATGTCATCCAGAGGGACCTGGACAAGATGGAGAGACAGGCCCAGGTGAACCTCATGAGGTTCAACAAGAAGAAGTGCAGGGTTCTGCACTACTATCCTCATTATTAATACTGGCTGGAGGATGCAATGATAGAAAGCAGTCCTGCAAAAGAGAACTTGGGAGTTCTGGTGGATGAGAACATGGACATTAGTCAACAGTTTGCACTTATAGCCCAGAAGGCATATTGCATCATGGGCTGCATCAAAACATGCATTGCCAGCAGATCCAGGGAGGTCATTCTACCGCTGTGCTCTGGTGAGACCTCACCTGGAGTATTGTGTCAGCTCTGGTGCCTTCAACACTAGAAGGACGTGGATCTGATGGAGTGGGTCCAGAGGAAGGCCATGAAAATGCTCAAGGGTCTGGAACACTTCTCATTGAGGACAGGCTAAGGGAAATGTGGTTGTTTAGGCTGAAGAAGAAAAGGCTCTAGAGAGACCTAATAGCAGCCTTCCAGTACCTGAAGGAGACCTACAAGAAGTCTGGAAAGGGACTGCATGCAAAGGCCTGTAGTAATAGGACCAGGGGCAATGATTTTAAATCACAGAAGAGTAGATTTAGGTTGGGTGTCAGGGGGAAGTTCTTTACCATGAGGATAGTGGAATGCTGGAACAGGTTGCCCAGGGAGGTAGTTGAGGCCCCACCCTTGGAGATAGTCAAAGTCAGGCTCAACTGGGCTCTGGGCAGCCTGATCTATGAGAGGACATCCCTACTCACTGCAGGGGGATTGGACTAGATGATCTTTGGAGGTCCTGTCCAACTCAAGTCATTCTATGATTCTATGACTCTCAGCAATTTTGAAGGATACCCAGGGGCAAGGTGAGTAGTCAGTAGACTGGAGTGCAGGCCTGCCACTGACAGGGATCTGAGTTCTCAGAAAAATGAGTCAGCACTGAAAATCTGAAGTACACTGATTCTGTATATTGCTACAGACAGGCTAGCTGGCTGCAGAACAGCTTGCCAAAACCATTTCAGGGTTCTGCTAGACAACCCAGATGTGTTGAGCTCTCACCTGAGCTGCAAGTATGTGTGTCTGGAGCATCTTCGTTGATTTTAGTAGTTAGTCTAAATGAATTCAGAAAAGTCACTACAGATTTACACCAGTTTGTGTAAAATCAAAAGTGAGCAGTACTGCCCTTATAGTGGAAAGTAGTAAATTTGATTACCACATTTTGATTTCTTGTATGTACTTGTAATAGTTGTGTTAATTCTCTTCTTAACCATCACACACACACACACACACAAACCACTGTGAACATAATTTTAACATCCAATAAATTAGTCTAAGTGTTCAGATAATTTAGTTATGCTGTATTAAAACTCCCAATGCATTAAAAAAAAAAAAAAAAGAAAGAAAAAAACCCACCCAAACAAAGCAAACAAACAAACTAACACCCAAACAAACAAAAAAATTCTAATTCTGTTATGGTGCAGGTTAGTTTGCAAATTATGGGCTGCTTACTCCCCAACAGACTAGAATTCAAGATTCTCAAGTATTCAAGACCCTAAAAAGTATGATATTGCAAACTTCTCTGCTTCACTTGAACTCAGCTGGAGAGTGAGAACTTTGGAAAATCATGCACAGAAAGGAGAAAAGTGAAGCAGAGTTATAACTGACCAGCACAAACGGAACTGATAAAATAATTATCATAAACACAGTCTCAAGTTGTGCCTGGGGAGGTATAGGCTGGATGTTAGGAGGAAGTTCTGCCCAGAGAGAGTGATTTGCCATTGGAATGGGCTGCCCAAGGAGGTGGTGGAGTCACCATCCCTGGAGGTGTTCAAAAAAAAGCCTGGATGGGGCACTTAGTGCCATAGTCTAGTTGATTGGCTAGGGATGGTGTAGTGCAGGGGGACTCTGCCACCTATGCCAGTTTGTGGTGAAGGGGAGAAATTAATTGGTGCAAGACAATATTTATAAAAATATATATTTATTAAATCCAATATTCTGAACTCTCATCACCCCCAACCACTATATTTAATATTAAAATGGATTCTTTTCACGGTTATGGATGACCTTATGGGAATAATAACACAATATGGCTTATTAATAACTATATTACAATATCTAGCATACAACTGTTGCCAGAAAGAGGATTTTTCCCTGTGGCTCAATGCTGCTTGGGGTCAATACACTATTTGTCCAGCAGAGTAGGCTGAAACACTTCCTGCCCTATGGCAGGAGACTACAAATATTACAGATAGTACAGAGGTATTAAAGCTTTTACTCACAATTCTGATTAATCATCAATAATCATTAAACACCCTCTGGGGCTACGTCAACAGCCTGTTACTAGTGCCCAAACCTCAGGGGAGCTTTGCCCATGGACTGTGAGACTGGAAATCTTCCCGGCTTCAGGGGAAATTAAATCTTCCCAACTTATGGGGAGACGAATAATCTTCCTGGCTTCTGGGGAGAGGATGCAATCTTCCCAGCTGTCTGGGGAAATGAATACAGTCTCTGACCTTGTTCTCCTGGTGAGGATGCTTTGTCTGCCTTGTCTTCTGGTTCTTTCTGGATGCTTTGTCCAGGGGCTGGTCTGGGGACTGCTGGCATGACCTCAGATGCAGGAGTAGGATGCCGTGCAGTCTGAGCACGTTTCTCATGCTGGCTGGCAGGCTGATCGCATGTAGGGTCTGCATTCTGGTATCTTGGCAGCAATGGCTTTTACCAGGAAATGAAGGCAGCAGTCGTGCAAGGTGTGCACGGCTAGCTGGGGAGTCTGAGCTCCACAAATATACAGGCAATGCAGGGTCAAACCCTGGTTAGCTCACTACAGCTGGCTGGGAGATTCTGGCTCCATAACAGCATAAGCAAGTAGGCCAGTGAGTCTAAATCTAATTATCAGCTGTGCCTGAGTGTAAGTGATCATGAGCAGGGGGGCCCGAGGACGGGGCCTGAGCATGAGTGTGAGTGCACACTGGTGAAGCAAGAGTGCGAGCAGGTGAAGCTGCAGGTGAAGTCAGAGCTAGTGACAGCTAGCAGAAGCTTGTAGAAGCATGCAGAAGCTAACATGCAGAAGAAGCTAGGGCATGCAGAAGCCAGAGCAGAAGCAGAAGCAAGCGAGAACACATGTGAGCTTCCATTTATGAACTGTGTGACTGAGATTAACTGCCCGATTGGCCACTGGTGACCAATCACAGGTTGGCAGTCAGCCAAACAATACCATAATAGGCGAAATCAATTGCCTGGTACCTCCAAATATGAAGAGAGCATAGGCTGGGCCACACACTGACAGTGTGGGCTTAAGCAACATGTTTACAACCTGCTTATATAACTTGTTTGCGACCTGGACCTTAGGCAGGCCAGACTCTATGTTTTTACCTCTGGTTTGGGCTTGTTTACCCCTGGTTTGGGGAGAAAAACATGTTTGGGCAGGCAAGGCAAAGGAAGGCATAAAATAAGCCTTTTTTGTGCCTACAGGCCCTCCACAACAGATGGGTGAGAGGTTGGACTGAATGATCTAGAAGGTCTCTTCCAACCTGGTTGATTCTGTGATTCTATGATAAATGTAATTAACCTTAACTTCACTCTATGCTGCTGTTGCTGTCTTGACTATGCTTTAATTGCTTGCTTCTTATTTAGGTCATCTGTGAAGATAAGAAAAAAAAATAGCCTGAATACGAAAACAGAATATCATTATAGTATTTTGTTATGGATATGCAATTAATTATGTATCAAAGTTACAGTTTCATGGCTCTGCTAAAACCTACAATGCAGAAAAAGAAATATATATGTATCCAAGACATGGAGGGTGAGTATTTTCAGATTTTTGTTACTAAGATTATTTAAAAAAAAAAAAAAATCAGACTTCCTGTCACAGATGGCAACCCAGGTCTCTATAGTTATCAAATTCAGCATCCGTGGCACTGGCCTGCCATCTTACACATGAGGGCTATCTTTTACATTCTCCTGTGTTCAGTTTCATTTAGTTTTCATTCACTAGTCAAGTCTTTATTTGGACTTCCTTGCACAGCTAAAAAAATTACATTTACATTGTTTCTTTTAGAAGGGTGAACTGAGAATGCTGACTTGTACTCGCCCTGTCTCCAGGCTATTGTGACTTTACATTTACCATCCATGTGTGATTAATCTGTGATGGTTTGGGTGTCCCCTGCTCCCCCCACACTGCATAAAATCACCCAGACTAGACTCAGCCAGCTCTGGAAATTTGAATGAAGCTTATATTTACAGCTAGCACAATTTACAAGCAGATATTTGCAATATATACAGATATATACAGAAATACACANGAGCAAAGATGACTTTATCTAATGTTTTGCTTTTCCTTTGTACACATCTCAGCAAGACTGTGAGCGAAGTAGACCTCACCATTGTTTTCATTTCACAGCCTATGATCTAGTTCTTCTCACCAAAACATCCCAGCTAGGCTCAAACTAGCACAAATCTTATCAAAATTTTCCAAGAAGTAGCTTTGATCCCATGTCAAATAGACAAATGACATCTTTACGAAAATAGTAATCCTGTAAAATGGAACGTATTCCTCTCTTTCCCCCACGCCTTTTTTTTGGTAAGCAACATATTCTCCATCACATAATAATGAAGATTTACACCCAGCTTAAAAAGTAATTTTTCAGAGGTTTAACACAATTAGCAGCAATTATTGCAACCTTTCTCAACTGAAGCAGCCTCAGAGGAAAATAAAAGTGAAAAGATAGCCAAATTTTCTACACAGGACAGTATTTTCTTGGATCATCACAGCTGGATCAACTATTAAGAGAGGTCTGCCTTCTCAGTCTTTATGCCAAATGGATTTGTAATGGAGAAAGGGATCAGCCTCTATAAGCAAGACAATGTTCAGTTTAAACCTCTTGTTAAAACTCTCATTGAGGGACTCTATCTTTCTTGCATATTTAATCTCCTTTGAAGCTACCATCTGAATGTCACTATACTGTGACTGATAGGTGCTGATTTTTTTAACGTCACTTTAACTGCAGAAACAATGTCCTAAAGTTTGTTTAATGCTTCTTATTTGTTTTGATTTAATACATTGTGGAAATATAAAGCAAAACTACACTCAACACATGGAGGGCAAGAGGGGAATTCTGTGAATCCTACTCACATTTTGTGGATATCTTGAACATTATTTTATTTTTGCTGAGATTTACTGTTGTTGTTGACTATGAATGCAGCTTCTTTTAGGCACTGATACACATCATACTTTGTACTATGAGATCTTGTGCCCCGCCGCAGGAGGAGCCTGCAGCTAAAGCTTAATTACGCATGAATGCAAAGGTGAATACGTAGCCCATAGTGCCTCAGCAGAGTATGGTTTCTCACTTGTTTTTGTTCAAATTATAATCAGATAGATTTATATTTCACAAACAGTTTTGCACCTTGTGCTTGTTTTTCCTTGCTTCTGTTGCCTTTGTTTGAACTAGCTTCTGACAAGTTTTTGAATGTGAAGTGTCTATTAGATCTAAGATAGGTCGCTAATGGATTTGGCAAGTCCTTTCACCTTAAGACAGTTTTTAAAAGTACAGAAATTAGTCCCCTCCCCTCCCAATTCTAATCCAGATGGCTGGGGGGAGGAGGAGAGGGGGATGTTCTTTCTTTCTTCTTTTATTTTTTTTTTTTTTGATGAATAGTTAAATAGAGGCTGGCATCTGGGTTGAAACAAAGGAGGCTTGGAGCCAGACTTCTGAAAGGGAAGGTGGTATCACGAAATAAAGCGCTACACCTGCTGAAGGGAGCATAATAGGTGCACTGAAAGCACATTTCTAGCTACAATTACCCTGCATAGAAAGGCTTTTGTCAATTGTTTTCAAGCAGACATGGGTGGTCAATCTCCAAAGTCAACAAATAACATTGTCAGGGGTGTTAATATATATGGCCCAATCATTTTATATGAATAACACAAAATGGTGACAGAAATAGCACCTATTTTCTGAGAGCCATGTATATTTATTCAAATTTGGTTTTATCAGCTAAATATCTAGGTTGCTGTGCTGCATTTTGTTAGATTTATGGTGTCAACTCCTGTACATTGTAAAACATGCTGCAGGTAAGCATCTGCATGCAGGTCCTTTAGAAATGCATAGCCATAAACATGGAGGGGTTTGGAAGAAACCTAGAGGCAGATGACTATGTCCATGCAGTGACTGTCCTAATTCTAGGAAAATTAATCCCATCTGGGCTGTGGAAAACTTACTACAAGCAATGCAAGCCTAGAAGAAGGTAACGCTCCCACAACATAGTACTTAGCCTAGCACTAATTGAAGGGCTGGTGACAAGTAGAGTGCTTTTTCCCCACCACTCTCTTTGGATTTAAATGCTGATGCGTAGGGGATTGTTGGTTTTTAACTTTTTTTAAAGGTACAGAAGCTAGCTAGCTCCTCTCTATCATGATTCCGGTATGATCATCAGCACCTCGCTGCTAAGCAAAGCTATTGTATATCCCATTTCATTTTGTAATGTATTTCCAAAGATAGATGAGGATATTCAGAACAATCAAAGCAACACATATCTCCTTCTCCCTACTTTCTTACTTCTCAGGGAGAGTTTTCTGTGGCAGAGAGCTGCCACAGCACTTACTATGCTGTTGTCTGCCTCACCCTCTTCCTCACATTGAATTCAGACACAAGCCGTAACCAGAAGGACAGGGGCTATTGTATGTTTGTCCCAGCTGCTCTTGTCTTGTCCAGTTACTCCTCTTTGGTGCAAAAAAGTGAGCTTGAGCCTAGGTACTGCTCAACAGCCCTAGCTCTCATTAGAGGTTCAGCTTGCAGTGATTTTGAATCACTGCTAATAAATGACCACTATGCCAAATGGCTCAGCTTTTTTACATGTGATTCTCTCTGTGGATTTGGCTCTGTTTAAACACTAGTTTAATGTGATTTTAGCACTGACCTAGATGTGAATGGGATCAGATTTTTCTTTTATGTCTCTTCCCTAGATTTTAGAACATCACATCAAACAGGATTCTGTCAAGAGCTTCTTATACCTTCAGGTATTTCTAACTATGTATTTTAATAGAGTATAAAGGAATA
Organism: Tricholaema leucomelas; assembly: GCA_013400475.1. Taxonomy (NCBI): domain Eukaryota; kingdom Metazoa; phylum Chordata; class Aves; order Piciformes; family Lybiidae; genus Tricholaema lacrymosa; species Tricholaema leucomelas. Next base: position 28,665 of record WAAF01007050.1, read on the forward strand.
CAGGGTTTTTTTGTTTGCAATGCATTATTCCCTGCTGGCCCTGACACATACTGCTCAGCATATGTCTTACAAGGGACTGCAGGGTAACAAAGAAAAATAATATCCACAATAGATAACGGCTGTTTTCCCTAGTGGATGATGGGAAAATGATTGGGTGTGTAGAGGGCAATTCCTCGCCCTCTTGAAATTTGAGGCCTAGAAAGATGGAGCTTTTGTGTGTCTGTTTTAAAAGGATTGAAATCCATTTACACATCAATGTCAGCTTCTGCTAAAGAAAGCCAACATTGTTGATGTTATGCTTGTCAAATACAAACAATTTGTTTTCAAGGGAAGACAAGTACAAAGCTTCTTGTCCACTAAACAGAGCACATTAAATATGACCTTTTCTCTGGGCATATGTACACTAGCACAAGAAAGCACAGGAGATATATAATTAATATTAGCTAACACACAGTAAGGTTAATTGTTACTCTTCTGAACACTTAATCTGCAAGCAGTTGATAAATCCCACAATGAATAAAAGCAGCTCGTATTTAGGTCACACAAAGTCATTGCTGTTTTTTAATTTAAACTGTGTGCTAGATTAAAACACAAGAGTATTGCAGGAGGACAATTCAGAAGCAGTAGCAGTAGGCTGTCATTTGGTGTAAAAAGTTTCCCCAGCACACCCTAGGGACATGTTAATCAAAGCTTTTTAATGGATTCAGTCTGATCTGTGACAGGCTTTGTTCCAGAGATGGCATTTGCAGGATAGAGCTGCAAGTTATCAATAAGACACAGTAATTGCTGGGAGTGATTGAGCCTTGTTTCTTAGGCTTCATGCCATTCACTCCTTTTTATTATCAGTCAAGGCCAGAAATGTCTTGCAATAGACAGTCAAGTGATTACTTGCTTCTTTCTTTAATCCTAAACCATATAATGAAAGAAAATGAAACAACACAAAAATCTGCATTAATTTAAAAAAAGTATAAAACTTGATTTTGTTTTTCCCTTGCATTTTTTTGAATTATTATTTTATAAGAATTTAATGGTAATTCTTCAGCCTCTATCATGTACTGATAAATCCTTTATAAGTAGTCAAAGCTTTTCACTGCTTGGTTAACAGCTTCAGTTCATCCATTGACAGTCCTTTATTAAGTTTTTTGTTATCTTTTAGAAATCAAAACATTGGCACAATCAGTAATGACTAGGGATAATATCACCTATGTGTATAGTTAGCCCTGCATCCAGTTAGGAAATATAACTCCCAATACCAAAATGAGAATTCTTCAGTGTTATTCAAGAAGTAACAGAAACCTAACATTTTTATATAGTGAAAGGTTATAATCCTCCCTTTGCAGCACCACAGTCATTCCCATAGCAACAGATTATACCTCAAACCACCAGGGATTATGACCTCTCGGTATGAACGAACTGAAGGAAAAGTTGTTTAGAAGAGAAGGAATCTCTTTGATTAGTAAAACGTAGCACCAGCCAACCTCCTAATGTGCACACATAGCACAGCACAGTTGAAAAATTGTTTTTTATTTAAAGTACACGTGGACAATGAGAAGATTGTTAAAATCAGTTTTGTTGGTTTGTTAAATGAGAGTTTGCTTTGTACAAAGCAAAACTATAATAAAGAAAAACAAAATAGTTTTTGCACTCTGTATTTTATTACCTTTGGGTGAGGTTTTTTGTTGTGGGGTGGTGTTTGGTTTTTTTTGTTGTTATTTGGGGTTTTTTTTTCTGGAAATAAAACAAAGGTTTCACTAGTGGTGTTCCCCAGGGATCAGTGCTGGGCCCAGTCCTGTTCAATATCTTTATTGATGATCTGGATGAGGGGATTGAGTCCAGCATCAGTAAGTTTGTGGATGACACCAAGCTAGGAGCAGGTGTGGATCTGTTGGAAGGTAGGAGAGCCCTGCAGAGGGACGTGGACAGGCTGGATGGGTGGGCAGAGGCCAGCGGGATGAGATTTAAGAAGGCCAAGTGCAGGGTTCTGCACTTTGGCCACAACAACCC
>WAAF01007050.1:30798-51655 GCA_013400475.1 Tricholaema leucomelas
GGGGAAGTATAGGCTGGATGTTAGGAAGAAGTTCTTGACAGAGAGAGTGATTTGCCATTGGAATGGGCTGCCCAGGGAGGTGGTGGAGTCACCGTCCCTGGGGGTGTTCAGGAAAAGACTGGATGAGGCACTTAGTGCCATGGTCTAGTTGACTGGATAGGGCTGGGTGATAGGTTGGACTGGACCATCTTGGAGGTCTCTTCAACCTGGTTGATTCTATTCTATTCTATTCTCATAAGAGGTTGAATTATTCTGGCAACATTATTCCTGAAAAAGTTTATCTATGCTAAAAGATGAAAGCTACCACCTGAAGAAATACAGAGCTCGGGGAGTAAGAATCATTCCTGTCTTGTTGGGTTTACTATCCAGTAAATAATTTGTCAGTGTAATAATCATGGATGATTATGCATGAGTATGCAGTTTTGAAGCTCTGCAATGAAAAAAATGTTTTCACTGACACTTTTTCAAGTGTTGATTTTAAATGTCACGTGGAAAACATTTAGTATTGCACTACTCTGAGTATGTAACATTCTTTAAATATTTTTTGTCATTCTCATATGTTTAATCCTTTTAATTTTAAATTGTTAAACACTGAAAAAGATTATTTGATTATGATGAAGCTCTTCAAACATAAAATTTTATATCATGAGAAATTTTTGGGTTTTCTGTTTTACATTTGACTTTAGGGAGGTGTCACAGGATTTCCTGTGTAGCAGCCACCTTGACTATTAATAACATTTTTACCTCACAAGGGAATTACTTTGTCTGTGTTAAATGTTCTGTGGTTTTCCATTTAAAAGCACGGAAAACACCACTGTCATGTTCTTCTATGTGTGAATTATGGCTGTGCTGAAATGTATAAAGTTATTTGAAATATTTTGAGAGTTAAAAGTTCATAGATGTCAAATTGATACAAACTTTGAAAATTTTCCAATTCTCACTGTATTTAAAAGCAGCTCAGTTATGTTGCAGTGCTTCTAGTTTATTGACAGTTGTTTCAACAAGGAACAAAAGGTGCTGTCTTACACACAAGAGCAGTTTGCATTATATTCTGCATATCACAATGTATACATATTCAGTTTTCAGTTTTAAAGACGAAACAGTTCATGAACACAGTCAGCATATAAAAAGTGAAGCTTTTCTGCTCAGAATCACCATTCTTTTGCTGCATAGTATTACATTCTGCTCCCTTTTTAAGCTGCAGCTCATGTAGTAGGCATCTGCACATGAGAGGTCATGATGCATGAGCCATACTGTACTGGAGCACTGGGAATATAACTTATGACTACCCCATGTACACCTTTTTGTTTGCATGTGTGAGGTAAAAACACAGGGCAAATAGCCCTGCATACCTTATTTCTAGCCTTATCCTCAAAAGTATAATTTACTCTTTAAAATGATTCAGTGATTTATTTTTTTTCTGTAACGCTGTTAGGTATCTAGAATGGTCATGTGCTTGGTTTTAGTAAAAAGATTGAGTTTACATTGATATACATCCAGACTTGACATGCTAGAAAAAGATTGTGTGATATTTCACTAATTATGAAAAGCTGGACAGTTAAAGATAAGCAAGAACTTTCTAGACTTAAAAAAATTGCTTACACATAGGAATAAATAGCTATGATTAGTTAAGAGTTCATAGTCAAAGCCAAATAAGTAGAGTATTTTCATAATCAACTACAAAGTAAACTCACCGTTAATTTACCTTTCAGATTGTCCAGTTCATAAAATATGAAGCCTTTGTCTTAAGTACAGCATTATAGGAGGATTGTGTCCCTAAGAGAAAAGGTCAAAAAGCAAGATTTGTCCACTTGATTATTTATAGTTCTTAACTTCCATATTATTACTGCTTCATATCACCATTTAACATGTGGGTTGTTAGTGCGAAATAGATATTGGAATGACTTCTGAATTCAGCGCAATACAAAGTCACATAAATGGACCTTTCTTACTGACCCTGAGAGAGGAGATGTTGTAAAAAAGTAGTATTTATATCAATGTTGCAATGTCCCACTTTCATAAAATACAGCCTGTTATGTTTTTGAAACAGGTTGTTAGATACTGCATCACAGACCAAAATCAGATCAGTTTTTAGCTTCTTGGCATATTTGAGCAGGAAAGAGATGATAAGGGCAAGGTCTCAACGTGACTGAGAATTAAAGCTATCTCTGTCAAATTGTTGCTTCTAAGGACGCATGGGAGCTTTTTTTTTTTTCTTTTTTTTACTTTTCAAAATATTTTAAAAATTTCACATGTCTAAGAATAAGCAGCATCAGGTTTGCTGTGATGGTAATACTTCCTTCACCTCAATAAAGTCTAAGGTGACTAATTTTCCTTCAAATTGTTACTCATGGAAGAAAACATGCTGTTAACCAGAGGGGCAGATCCTGATAACTGTGGAGTAATTCCAGAATAAACCTGCTATTTTCAGTGGAGTTCACTTTGGATTTCTACTAGTGTAACGGAGTCAACCTTAGCCCAAGGTTTTTAATAAAAAGGAAAGAAATGAGATGTTTTACACCACACGTACAGACATTCAAGAGGAGCTAACAATATCCTGGAAAGAGGTTAATATAAGATGCCAAACCACAAGGTGATTTTTCTCTAGTGACACAATACACATGTTAGTTCTCTTTCCCCTTCCAGTACATTTAAATTTACCTTCTTTGATTCTTGTCCTGCCTTCTAGGCCTTCTGTGCCAAGGCCTGTACTTCTGTACAGAGGCACTTATTTCAGTGAAATACTGAAGTGCAAACTGGCATGCCTGTGAATTTTCACGAGAGACAGAGGATTGTAACTTTAGTATTACCAACCAAAACCCTGCTAACTCTGCTGTCAAACACTGGATAAGACTTTAAAAACTGTATTTAACTATTTACGGGGAATTTATGTATGTGCTAGTTTGAAGCTAGCTAGAATGTTTTGGTAAGAAGGATTAGATCACAGGCTGTGAAAAAGAAAACAAGGGTGATGTCTACTTCACTCATAGGCTTGCTCAGAGGTATAAGAGCAAGAATCTAAACATAGATAACAGAGTTGTTCTCTGTCCAGACTGTGGGCTGCATTTTCTCTCTCTAACCTCAGCTGCCATCTCTCTGATAATCCACTTGCTTCCTAATGCCCTGGGCCATCCTCCATTCTTCCTTGAGGCACAAGGCAATGTCTAGGGTAAGGTAGAGGGGTGGGAGAAGGTGGAAGGGTAGTTGGGAGCCCCTCCTGGGGACAGAGGGCTGTTGTGTTTCTGCATTACATTTTGCCTTGTATATTTCTGTATATAACTGCATATACTGTAAATATCTGCTTGTATGTTGTGCTAAGCTGTAAATATAAGCTTCATTCAAATTTCCAGAGCCAGCTGAGTCTAGTCTGGGTGATTTCCAAAGTGTGTGGGGATGAGTAACACCCAAACCACCACAATGTAGAACTGGAAAAAAAAAGTTATGTGAAACAGGAAAATGGGACTAAAAGAGTTCTGACAAATGGAAGTTATGATAGATGTCTCAGCAAACAGACACTAGAAGACTGAACTTTGCTGGGAACTGAGTCTTTTGTATCTTGATTACATCAGCAAAAGCTGAGTCTACTCAGCCAAAGAAGAATTAAACACCTTTTAATGCATGGTGAGATGCCTATGCTGGTTGCCAAAAAAAAAAAAAAAAAAAAACAAACCCAAACCTACAAATGGAAAGCACTCTATGTGTTTTGGGAATACAGTCTCATAAAAGAAGTATGAAGTGTGATGCCTCAGGAATTCAGAAGAAACCACTGGAAACAGTCAGCATGGCTTGGTGTTAATGTAAACTTTCGAACAAAGTGGAATCTTTGTGTCTGCCAAAAACGGAGCACTTTATTGCCTTGTTACGGCAATAAAAAAATACTTTCTGTTGGTTTTACCATATAACGTTTGAGAACTTTATATACTAACAAATACATTGTAAATACTTCTGGTTCTCACAGGAAGACAGAAATTTGGTCTTATCTATTTTTGTTGTTAAGTAGGTCAAAATTTGGGAGAGCCAAGTACCGCTAATTTTCAAGACAGCTGAATATCTGTTTAGACAATAAATTACAGTGCACAGCTTTCCTGCTCTCAAAAATGTGTCCCTAAAGCTCTAGTGTTCAATGCTGTAAATGTCTTAAAAAACATACTTCTTGTGATGTTTTGAGTAGTTGCAACTGTCTTGCCTTGGGTCAGATAAGGTTAACAGTTCCAGAGTCAGGATATTAGAGCATCCCCCTAAATGTGACTGCAGGAACTCGGAAAGAACAGAAGCAGACTTAGTGTTTCCACATTTTTCTCTTGGTACCTCTACAGTCTCCACCTTCTGTGTTACAAGTGAATAGGAATTTCTCCCTTTGCTGTTTACCTTCCTGGCCAGTTATATGGTAGCTCTGCATGCCTCAGTGAATTGCAAAACAAACTAAGACAACACTAAGGACAAAACCACAACAAGTACCACACAACAAAAACAAAACCAACCAACCAACCAAAACCAAATAAGAATCCCCAACACAATAATATGCCTATAGGTGAAACAAAGGTGTTGACAGTCGTATAAGCTAATTCTATGTAAAACACAGATGTTAGAGTAAAGCAGCTATAAGGGCTGTTTTAAACAGAGCCGAGGGGGAAAAAAAAATCATTTCATTCAGGAATAGCATGCAATATCACGAGCAAAACTTTCGTATACCTGCATATATTTACAATGAATCTAATAAAGCCATACTTGAGAGAAATTTCCTCTATAATATTTCATCTGAGTTATCAGTGAATAAAGATCATGCTACAGAAATAACTTTACACAGTCCACATATTTAGCTTTACAAGTCTACCTTTTTAGCATTTTTTAAGCCACAGGAATAATTACTATACGTGAAAAGTGACTGCACCAGATCTAATACTGTGATATGGATCCTTGTCTTTTAGTAAGAAAACAACTGCAAACACAGAAGGATAATAAATCTCAGATACCTTATACTGGAGTCTACTGAAAATTTTTAGTCACCCAGGGAGTTTTAACTTCAGTAAAACTTCTAATAATGTCCCTATAGTGGGGTAATACTGTTCTAAAGGCCAAAAGCAGAAGAGAAAAAAGAGAAAGTCAACAGAAAGTAGTAGTAAGATAGATTAAAAGCACAAGCTAGTACAAGATAACAAAATGTTGTCATTATTTAATCTTTCTTCAGACTAATATTTGTCAACTTGTTTCTCTACCCAGGACCCATCTTCCTCACCAGCTTAAAGGAAGATATGTAACAATAATGCTGATGGCTGCTGAAATTTTTCTCACGTGTTGTAGTAGGATACATGCTGCCATATGGAGAGTGGCCAAACAGAAAGGGATCTTGGGGTGCTGATCGATACCCACCTGAACATGAGCCAGCAGTGTGCCCAGGTGGCCAAGAGATGCAGGCATCCTGGCCTGCATCAGGAATGGCATGGCCAGCAGGAGCAGGGAGGTCATTCTGCCCCTGTACTCTGCACTGGTTAGGCCGCACCTTGAGTACTGTGTCCAGTTTTGGGCCCCCCAGTTTAAGAGGGACATTGAGATGCTTGAGCGTGTCCAGAGAAGGGCAATGAGGCTGATGAGAGGCTTCGAGCACAAGCCCTACGAGGAGAAGCTGAGGGAGCTGGGATTGTTTAGCCTGGAGAAGAGGAGGCTCAGGGGAGACCTTATTGCTGTCTACAACTACCTGCGGGGTCTAGCCTTGAGCTCTGTGGTAATGGGTTGGACTTGATGATCTATGAGGTCTCTTCCAACCTTGGTAATACTGTGATACTGTGATACTGTGATATTGTCCTACTGAGAAATCATCAAGTGAAACAAGTAATATTAAAAATTTAAATGATGCTCAGAAGTAAGTTCTTTAAATACATCTGGGAGAATGAAATGGTGTTAACAAATGCAGCTAATCTGTTTCTTCCAACAACTGCTCTGCTTCATTGGATTATTTGAGAAGAAAAATAAAAGCCCCTGAAAGGAAAGTATTACATCCTTGGCTGAGAGAGAAATTAGTGTGTGCCAGAAGGCGTAGAATTGCACCTACTTATTTCAAGTGATAACACATATTTTGATATTTGGTGCTGCATTACAACAAGATTTCTACAATCAAATGACATTCACACCAATGCCAAGCAAATCTTCTTAAGCTTTAGAATTTTACTATAGTGAGTAAGATGAAAGTCCTTGGCTCCAAATAAATGCTGCTTTGTTTTATTCCACAAAACTGTTGTTACCTTGACATGTTGAAAGAGATTCAGCTCTAGTGGCACTTCCTGTTTCACCTCATACAGCTTACATTCTTAGGAAGCAGAAGCTCAACTCCTCTGATAAGAATACCTTTGAAACACTAAGGTCCAATTTTATTTTTTTCAGTTTGCAATTTTCCTATTGCCTCTTCTATTTACCTCTTTTCCTTTAATTTTAAATATTTAAATTACTTTCCTCTATTACTTTTAGACAATATTCCCTGCAAATTTCTGATTCTAGTATTGCTTCTGCTAGCATTGGGTACACAAATAGTGTTTAAGGGGGGTTTGGTTAGTTGGTTTGTTGTTGGTTTTGTTGTTTGTATTTCTTGAATGAATAAAGCTCATTTGGAGGACCTGGATACTTAATTTATTTTCCTTTACTCAGTAAGACAGTAGTCATACAGCTTCTTCAATCTGATTTCTGATGTTTCTTAGTGGTCCCTGAAACTTCAATTTCAGTTGCATTATTATACTTGCAAAAAATATCCCAATTATAGTTGCTCCATACCACATCATCCTGTCCTGCTGCTGACACTATCTGACAACATTTCTTCAGAGTGACCTCAGGTGACTTGGAATAGAAATAAGCAGTATGGCTTGAGACCACATAACATGCTCTGATAGGTAACAGAAGAATCCATGATTCTGTGCTTCTCTTTCAGCCATGAGCTTCAGCCTCTTAACCACTGGCATCTCCAATGTCCTCAGTGTACCCAGAGATAATTCAGTAGAAAATTAACCAAACAATAAAGTCAATAGTTTCTGCATTTTAAGTTTATGTATTAGAAAAGAGTTGGAAATCAGTAATTCAGATATTAGTGTCCTAAGATGAAAATGCACTCATTTCTTGCAATCATGAAGAGCACTGAATGTGCTCTTTTTTTGCTAGATGTCTCTTTCCTAATGACAGAAAACCCTTTTTCAACAGTAAACAGATAAAGGAGCATAACCTGTCAAGTTGATAGAAAACTTGGAGGAGCACTGACAGAACTTAGAATCATAGAATCGTAGAGTCAATCAGGGTTGGAAGGGACTGCAGGGATCATCTTGTTCCAACCCCCCTGCACAGATACCCTACCCTAGATCAGGCTGGTCACAGCCTCATCCAGCCTGGCCTTTAAACACCTCCAGGGATGGGGCCTCAACCACCTCCCTGGGCAACCCATTCCAGGGTCTCATCACTCTCAGGCTGAAGAATTTCCTCCTCACATCTAGTCTGAACCTACCCACCTCGAGTTTTGCATCACTCCCCCTAGTCCTGTCACTTCCTGATATCCTGAAAAGTCCTTCCCCAGCTTTTTTGTAGGTCCTCTTCAGATACTGAAAGGCCACAAGAAGGTCATCTCGGAGCCTCCTCTTGTCCAGACTGAACAGCCCCAACTCTTTCAGTCCATCCTCATAGCTGAAGTGCTCCAGCCCTCTGATCCTCCCCGTGGTCCTTCTCTGGACACGCTTCAGCATGTCCACATCCTTCTTGTAATGGGGGCTCCAGAACTGGATACAGTACTCCAGGTGGGGGTGTGACCAGAGTGAAGTAGAGAGGGAGAATCACCTCCTTCAACCTGCTGGTCACACTTCTCCTGGTGCAGCCCAGGATCTGCTTTGCTCTCCGGGCTGCAAGTGCACACTGCTGGCTTATGTTGATCTCGTCCACCAGCACCCACAAGTCCTTCTCCTCAGGGTTGCTCTCCAGCCAGTCACTGCCCAGCCTGCATTTGTGCTTGGGATTGCCCCAATCCAGATGCAGGACACTGCACTTGGTCTTCTTGAACCTCATGAGGTTGGCTTGTGCCCACCTCTCCAGCCTGTCCAGGTCTCTCTGGATGGCATCCTTTCCCTCCAGCCTGTCTGTTGCACCACACAGCTTGGTGTCATCTGCAAACTTGCTGAGGGTGCACTCAATGCCTCTGTCCACTTCCTACAATTCCAAGAAAAAAAAATGAAAATAAAGATTGAGATACCTCAAGACTAACTTAAAGGGCTGTGCTGGTAAGGTTATTCTAATTACTTAATCCTTAGGTCTCCTTGCTGTGATGATTTTGTGACCAAATTAGTAATTCTGAGTTATCAGGACAGTGATTGTGATAGCTAATATTCAAGTGTGCATAGCTACATGATGAAAACTATCTTATGTATTTTTCTCCTAGGCACTAGCATCTGTGTATGAGTGCCAGGTCTATGCACAAGGCTCCCACAAATCAATCAGAGACACATTTTCAATCTCTATAAAGCTACAAGAAATCATATGGTAATAAAATTATCTAGTACACACATGTACACACACCACGTAAGTCTAGTTTGACTTATAGATAGCCTTAAACTAAAAATAAATTTAACTGCACTTTTGCCTGAAGAAAACAGGAGCTTCTCACAGATGGTGTGCATTATTTTCCAGGCTACACCATGTCTGTATACCCAGCAGCTCTAACCAAAGAGAATAAAAAATACGAGTCATCCTTTTTATTTGATAATAACTCACAATAGTCAAACCATGTTTTGTAACTATAGACATAAATTTGAAATTCAAAACTTTTAATAATTCATCTTCTATAGCATAACAGACATGGTATATGAAGACTTTTCTAACTGCATGGAAAACCGTCTTTTAAAAGACATTTTTTATTCTGATGAGAGGTATGCAAACAGATGTAGTTAGCACCTAGAATATAGTGAAGACTTGAGTTGCTCTCAGTAGGTTGTTTGCAGCTCAAGAACAAGCACTTACATATAGGTAAGTATAATTTTGTGGCAGACATCTGCCATTGTGGGTGGACTGAAAGTAAACACAATGTATATTAGATTCACACTGTGGATATACATGCATGAAAAAAACACTAACTTTGGGTTTTTTTTCCCCCTTTTTGTAATTATGTAACTGTGCAGAAATTGTTTGTTATTACCCCTCATGCACAAAACCATAGTGAACAGGGTCAAACTTCTGAATGCAACATACCCAAAATGCTTTATTGTAAAACAACCCTAATTATAGATAATGATAAATGACAGCATTATAACTGTGCTGAGGCCTTAATCTCAGGCTGAATTAAATTTATACTTGTTTATTTCACAGACTTGCCTGCAACCTTATGAAGAAAGGTGTGGAGAATATTCATCTGTTTTCCCTGACATCTAATATAAGGACTAACCTCAGGCTCCCCATATGACCAGCTGAAAGCCAGCCTCCATGTGAGTGCAATACTGAGCAAGAACTGCATGTAGCCTATCTGAACTACACTGGAAAGGTCACCTTTTTCCTTGGAAGACAGAGGAACAACTTGACTCCAATAAGTCAAGCAAAGACTGGTAAAACGTGTTTGATATCCATTTCTCAATTGCAAAAATGAGGCAATCATCATGATTACTTATTTTAATTGTTCTTTTAAAACTCTCAAAGCATTTCAGGAGGGAGGTAATATGGATATGTATATTACTATACCCATCACTATCGGAAGCTTAAATTAGTATCTGTAACTTGTAGAAGAGGTATAACTGTTAACCATCTAATAAATTACTTCATAGAACAATTGCCATATCTCTCGACTATCTGTCAAGACAATTCTTCCTAAGTTGCATTTAAAATGGCTAGTACATGTGGCTTAGAAATATTACTCAGCCCGCAATTTTTCTCTGAAGTCTTGTAGTCATCTCCTTGTAAAGATGCTTATTTCCAAAGCACAAGGAGAATGATCATTCATAAGAATGCAGGCCCTTGTATCCAGACTCTTAAAGGTATCTGTTTGACGTGACTAGATGATTGAGCGAAGAACAAGCAAAGGTATGAAACTTTTTCTACATGAGAAATAGATTACATGGGTCTGTACCTTGAAAAAGTAGCAAATAGGCTCGAAGAGTACAGATTAGTTTGACTGTGTGTGGCATAAAGAAATTAATAGAAAATTAGTAGTTTCTGCTTCTGGTAAAGCAGTACATAATCATAAAATGTAATACACATTAAATAAAAATGCCAGATTCAAAACAAGCCAGAGGAAGTGTTCCTTTAAAAATATACAATTCTGCTGTTGGACTGCCATATCTCAAAAAGCAGTTGGTCAAATTAATGTTCTACAGAATTTTTTCTTAAGTCATCATATTATTTAAATAATTTAGATTTTTTTTTTTTTGCCTTTTGTTTCTTGTTTTCTTAAGCCCATTAATAACTTTGGGTAGAAAGTAAAACTGAAATGTTTCTATAATGTAACAAAAAAGTAGACCTGGACAATAGAAGTAATTCTTCCTTGTACAGTTCAAGCCTATTCAGTGGTTTGTGCCTTGCCAGGCACTGCTGGACTCTGCAGAGACTGGTGGAACAGTTCTAAAACAACATCCTTGACTATTCACTTCAAGATGAGAAAGGAATTAGTCTGTGTCTTCACAGATCTCTTAGTACTTGACACTTAAGGGAGGTAATTCCTTTCACAGCTGTTTGATCAAAGTGTTTGGCAGTGATTTGTGCATTTGTGAATGAGTGGTATAGGAAGCTTCCTGAGAACTAATTCGTGCAGTACCTAGTGGATCTCCACTGACGTATGTCCTTTCTTTTCTTGTTCATCCTGTGTTATAGAGTAACTTGGTCTTTGGGTAAGAGGAGTTGGTTTATAGCACATTAATGGATTTCCAGGCAGTACAGGTGTTCAGGTTTGTGAAAGTGAGAGCAATAATACTGTTAAAAATGTACAGATATAACCATAAAACCCCATCTGACGTTTGGACTCTTCACTAAATAATCCTTTCTTGTTCCCAACCTGCTTTCTGGAACATTTTCTTAGACAAGCTGTGGAAGACTGGGGGAGGCAGGAAGCCGGGGGAGGCAGGAAGCCGGGGGAGGCCGAGATCGATCGGAGTACTAGCTGCTAGCAGTGCAATGCGCAGTACGCTTTATTAAGGAAGTGCAACAGCTTATATACCATTCAGAAGAGGTGTGCACAACTAGCTGAGGTTTACACAAGTGGAAGGTACAGATTGGTTCAGAGTTATGTGCAAGGTACCGATAGGTCACTCCATATCAAAACAATCCCTGGTGTCCACCCCTGCAGGGTGGCAAGCTCAGCCCCCTGCAGGTGTGCATGGGTTGATCACTGTTTACAGCTTGGTTTCCTGGACTCGAGACAGCCCAAAGACAGTTCCCAGCATGAGCTCTGATGTTTACCAGTTCATGCCCTGCTTAGGGAGAGAATTCTCCCACAGAAGATGGCCAAACTACTGTAACTCAAAATCTATAACTAAGAAGGGATCTTCAAGGACAGTTGAACACAGATTTTTTTTTTTTTCTTGATTACAAACTAAATGAGAAAATATTCTTAGGACTCTGCATTACTAGTTTCTTAAGATTTTAATGTTGTCAGTAGTTTGGAATGAAGTCTTCTTTTATGAAATAATATCAGATGGCCTCTCTTCCTGGGTATTTCTTGATACTCCAAACACTGTGCAGGAATGTACCTGAAGTTAATGGACAAATATCAAGAAATTCAGTTGTGAACTTTTCTTCAGATATATACTTTTTTTTCCCCTTTCACAGCCCAGATTCTTGCTCATGCATTATAACCATTATTTTCCACTGTTTTCTTTTTTTTACCTTCTGAGTTCTTCTTTCTTCATAGAATCATAGAATCATAGAATCAACTAAGTTGGAAGAGACCTTAAAGATCATCCAGTCCAATCTATCACCCAGTCCTACCCAAGCAACTAGACCATGGCACTAAAAACCTCATCCAGTCTTTTCTTGAACACCTCCAGGGGCCTTAGCATGCTTTTTTCAATTATGTAAGAAAGGCAATGAGAGACAGAAAAACATGAGAAAACCTGAATACACAAATATTTGAGGTATATTATACCACCTTTGAACATAAAACTGAAAAGCTATTGAGCTTTTTTACCTAAAATCTGCACTTTAAACTTTCTGAAGTTAAAAATCTGCTTTTCAAGAGGAGGTGTGGGGGGATCAAAAAAGGTAGGGAAACAAAATTATTCAGGACAATTCCAACAATTATATTCATGTCACGGAGGTGGATTCTGCCACCTACGCCGATTGTGGCAGAGGGGAGAAATTAATTGGTGTGAGATAATAGTCTATTAGAAATATATATTTATTAACTTCAATATTCTGAACTCTCACCACCCCCAACGACTGTATTTAATATTAAAAGGATCCTACACAGTTATGAAAGACATTCTGGGAATATATCAAACTTTAACTACTATAACAACTAGCATACATTCAAACTATAAACAGAGAGAGGATTTTCCCCACGGCTTAATGCCTCTTGGAGACAGGATGCTACTTGCCCAACAGGTGGGACTGAAAGTTCTTTCTGCTCTATGGCAGAGGCAATAGAAATTACAGAAGCATCAAAGCATTTGCTCAACATTTCTACTTAATCAATAATCACCCTCCGGGGCTACGTCACAGCTTATACCAGTGTCCAATTCTTCAGGGTCTCTGCCTGTGGACTTTGAGGCTGGAATACTCTGGCTTCAGGGGATATAGTCTCTGACCTTGTGCTGCTGGTTTCTTCTGGATGTTCTCTCTAGGGATACGTAGGCAGGATCTCAGGTGCAGAGAAAACACAATACCATGCAGTCTGAGCACAGTCTGATGCTGGCTACTCAGGCCAATCACGTGCAGACAAGTAGGTCTGTTCCTGGCAATTTGTGGCAATGGCGCACACCAGGTAATCATAAGGCAATGGGCGTGCAGTGGGATGTACAGGTGCACGGGAGTCTGGGCTCTGTATATACAGGCAGGCTTAGGCAAGCCCTGCAAGTGAGTACACAGGCAGGCAACTGAGCGAGTGAGCACGCGAGTAAGCTAGCACGTTGTTTACCTGTGTACCCCTCTTTATTAAATGTGGGCCAAGATTAGTGGCCCGTTGGCCAACAAAATGACCAATCAGGTTGGCAGTCAGCCACATCTTACCGTAATAGGGAAAAGCCACAAGCCTGGACCTTCCAAATATAGCAATCACATGGGCCTTACGCTAGGCAGGCATGAGCTGGGCGTGCGGAGGCTTAACATAACCACTTTACACAATCAGGGGTCCTGGGCAGGCCAGATTTTATGGCACTACACCTATTGTACCCCTTCGTGCTCATTATGTGTTTACCTCTGGTGCAGGCAGAAAAACATGTCCAGGCAAGGCATTTGTAAGCCTATTTTCTGGCCTACGGGCCCTCAACAACAATGCATTCAGCAAAATTTATCTCGAATTAAATAAATAAGTGACTCGGAGAAAGCAAAACTAAATTATATCAAAGCACAAAAGTGGGAGGGAATCTTCATTCCAGCTCATAGTTCACGTAGGAAAAAAATTATTCTAAGTTACTATTCATCTTAACTTAAAGTAGACATCTAAAATAACTTCTTTTAAGATGCAATATATCTAATTTGTTTCTCTCAACTGACAATAAGATACTGTAGAGTGTGGGCAAATGTATCACTGTAGGTATATAAGGCGAGGGTTCCATCCAAAGGGAGTAATGCAAATCCTGTTACAAAATTAAACGTGTCGGCGGTAGTGCACACCATGAAAGGTAGCATAAACTCTGTGCCTAATAAACCAGATAGAATCATTGGAAAGACTTCATAATACTTTAAAGGTATAAAGTGCTAAATTAGTTTCATCAAAGAGCAAACTGTTTGCAATTTTTCTCCTCTCAGTTCTGTGCAATACTCACTGGATATCAAAACTATTTTGGTATCTCTCTAATTTAGCCACAAATGCAAGACAAGAAATCCAGAAATGAAGATACTTAGTGATGGATGGGGTTACTTTGATGATGTTCTCTTTACAAGTTTAGTGAACACTGTAGAACAGAGGTGCCCAGTATGTCACTTAGTGATCCAGGAGCTTTGTTTTGCTGTTTCTGGCTATCTAGATTATAAGGTCTCTAGTGCAAACCACTTCTGTAATCTGCATTTCTACACAGCCTAGCACAATAAAGACCTGATTTTCATCTGTACATGGCTGCACTACCAGAGAAATAATAATTACTATTATTATAATGATTAGGCTTATGCACTCTCATGTACATCATGCAAACAAGTTTATATGAAAATTAATATTAAAAGAAACTTACCCTAGACACTAGTATGACATTCAATAGAGAAAGCATTTTTGAGTGAACATAGATGTACGATTGTCATGAATATGTAAAACATTGTGGTGACTGTCAGGTAAGTGCATGTGAAACAAGCTAGCCATAAAATAATAAATTTTCAATACAGAAAATCATCATGATACCAGCTGTACAGTCCAAACATAACTGATTATTTCAGCCTTAAAATGGTAATGCCAAGTAGCTTTTAATGAACTATGTTCAAAAAATGTTCTTGTTTCTCATTGTGTTTCTACATGCACATGAACCTGTGTCATAGAACTCATACGTAGATACCAATCTGAACACAAACCAAAACAAAACCAATCTTATTTTTAGTGTTCTTTAGCTATATTGTGATTGTTGTGGAAAATGTGGGCAGATTCTTTTGCTGTTCACATCAGAAGTGAGGGTCACTCTGGACCTGATAAGTACATTCTGAGCTCAAGCAAAAAAATTATTTCCTTTTTTAAAAAGCAGCTGTCATTACAATGAATAGCTTGCTTTCGATTTTTCTTTTCCACTGAAGCATCCAGTGAATGCAGCAAGCATAATAGGCTGAAGTAAACAGTGTCAGGTTCTGTTATATCAAGAGCTCTTTTAAACTAAGCAGACAAGCTATCATCAGTGCCTGAAACCCTGTAAATGGCAGTAGAGACTGAGAATGAGTTTGTTTCCTGACAAGTGTTTCGATGACATTTTGAAGAATGGGAGGAGATGTTTTGCTAATTACTGTGGCTGCCACACTTTCAGTCATGATATGGTTTTGTTAATGAGCAAATATAAACAGCCTGTGTAAGGCAGTAATAGAATTAGAGATTCAGTGTAATGTATGCCAGTAACTCAGACCATTATAAACAAGAAAAACATGGGCAGACCTTTTTAATTTGCCTGCATTCACCTTTATTCATCAAAGGAGTCTGTATCTCTCAAATGTTTTTGCAAAAACTGAAAGAGCTCTGGAGTAGGCTAAGCTAAGAGAAAAATGAAAAGAATAGAGGTGAATTTCTTTTCAGTAAAATTACCATCATGGGATAGATACCCTTTAACTGGAATGTAGATTGAGAACAAAAGGAATATTTATAGCTTTAGGTGAAAATGGTGTCTCTGAACATGAACTATGTCTGAAGGTTTGGTGAAGCATTGGATTAGAAGGCTTACAAAGTAACAGGTAATTGGAACTGGTTGGGATTTGCTATATTCTTTATTAGTAGCACACAGTCCTAATAAGTCACGACTGGAAAACAGGGCTGTAGCTGACAACTACCTTTCTACAGTAGGTTTTAACAAGGGAATTTCAGTTTTAGCTACATTTGTAGCTGGCTTCTGTAGTGAAGTATGTTTTACTCATTTAGAAAAATACTTGGAAAAGGCTTTTGCCACTGTTTAATGAGTAAAGTTATGTAAGTATATCTATACATATGTATATACAACCTTACATATATATACAACTTTAAGCTATCAAGTTGCCAAGAACTAGATCTCAGTGTTAGGTAAAGTAGATGCTACCTGTTACCCCCTGTAGGATACAATCATCTTGTTTTGCTGGTCTTAAAAATCTTAAAGGGAAATGTCTTTAGGAGCATGTATTTGCCCTTTTATGGCATAGTACAAATGGACACATTTAAGGTTTTCCTTTTTGCAGATAGTTGTGTGGAAGGAGACCTCAATGTCTGTTTTGTGCAACTCCTGAACTTTTGTTTGCATAAAATCCCTTGCAGTGTTTCTGTGTAGTTTATATGAAAAGGCTACATCATTTTGAATAGAGATGAAAATTTCTTCCAGTTTCCCTGATGTTGCCGGTTTCAGTCTCCTTCAAAATACACAAGTTGCTTATCCAGGTAGACCAGTTAATGGAAAAAAACCAATTGGACAAAATGTGTTTTTCTATTTTAAATAAGCAGTAATATAGATATGTATTTAATATTTACTACTTACTTTCACCACATGAGACAAGACTAATAGATTGATTGAGTCTCAGCTTATTTGTTTGTTTGAGACAGTAGTGAATGTTCTCAGATCATAGAATCACAGAAGTAAGCAGGTTGGGAAAGACCTCCAAGATCATCAAGTCCAACCTATCACTTAACACTTTCTAATTAACTAAACCACAGTACTGAGTGCCTCATACAGCCTCCTTTTAAACATCTCCAGGGATGGTGACTCCACCACCTCCCTGGGCACCTCATCCCAATAGCCAATCAGTCCTTCTGTGAAGAATTTCTTCCTAGCATCCAGCCTGAAACTGACCTGGTGCAATTTGAGACTGTCTTCTTGTTCTGGCACTGGGTGCCTGGGAGAAGAGACTAATCTCCACCTGGCTACAATCTCCTTTCAGGTAGTTGTGAAGAGCTATAAGGTCTCCCCTGAGTCTCCCCTGAGCCTCTTCTCCAGGCTTGAACAATCCCAGGTCCCTCAACTGCTCCTCATAGGGCTGTGTTACAGACCCCTCAACAGCCTTGTTGATCTTCTCTGGCCACATGCAAGCACCTCAACAACTTTCTTAAATTGACACTTTTTATTACTCAAATGTGGCATCAGTGACATTGCTGTAATTTTTGTCTTCCTTGAAACCTCTAAGGCTACTGTCTTTCGTTTGTACACACATTACTTAAAAAAAAAAAAAAAAAAAAAAAAAAAAAGGTATTTTACTTTGTTTCCCACTGGCCAGGGGATATAATCACTGAGCTACCATTAATGAGGTACTTCATAATTTCTCAGGAGTGCCATTTCTGTATTGTAACAATGTGAAACAGCCTGTCCTCTTCTGAACTTTGTTCTCATGGTAGGACCCACAAGAAGAGGCAGAGAGGAGCAGTGGCTGCGGAGCCATGATGTACCCCTGACTCATCTAAGGTGTAGAGAAAGAAATCCCTTTATTCCAATATACTGCTCTTTAGAGAGTGCTGACAGAGATTAAAACTGAAGATGTATCTCTACAAGTACCATTATGTAGAAGCAACATTTCTAATCAGCCATAGTAGCCAGGGCTAATAAGAAAAATAATTTGGATTATTTTCCTTTTCACAAAAGGTTTAGGTTTTGGTTTAGGATATGTATTTTCAGTGGAAAATCACATTAACAAATTAATTTAATATTCTGAAAATCCAACTAAACAGACATTCAAATAGGAAAAGCAGAAGAACCTAACTATAATCCTATCCAGTTCTATGGGAGACAAAAACAAATTACCTTATTCAGAGAAATTTAGAATTCAAGGTGACTCTTCCAGTTGACTGGAGGTCACTGACAGCTTCTGAGGACAGTTTGGTCAGGCATATTGCAGTAAAGAGGCACAACCTGTGTATAGGGCCTAGGCAATGTAGATATATATGATAAAACCTGAAAAAGGAGCTACAAGAGATCTGTTCTCTGCAATTCCACTGCTGTGCCAATGATCTGACTGTGCCACTCCTTGGGGAATGCATAGCAAGCAGATGTTTCTGAGTGCTTGCATGTCTAAGCAGAACATAATTACTGAAGAAATTAACTTCACAGCTAAAGACTGTAGTGTCATGATAATTTAAGAGGAGTGGGAAGGATGTTTTCTGAGCAATCACTAATCTTTTCTCCCCTTTCTTTTTGGTTATCACTTAATAGCATTCATTAAAACTGATAACAGGAATTGCTTGTCTTTAAATTTCCTACTGAATCTCTGTTCAGTCAAGTTAAACTTTTCTTGGAACAATATATTACTGTCATGCTCAATTGACTTTCTTTATAAAAGTAATAAATCTTTTATACAGGTTTATTCTTAGCAGCACTAGAAATTGCAAAAAAAAATACGTATTGCTCATTTCTTGCTAAAATAATTCTGAGTGCCAGCTCTAGTTGTCAGGCACAACCCTTCTGCCCTGATGAGTAGCAGCTTATTGAATTTCTTTCTTGTGGGAAAGCAATATTTGCTTTATAGTCAGGAGTTTAGCAGACGGAACAGGGGTAGGTTTCCTTTGTTATTAAACAATTTTTTAAAATTTTCACTAATTTTCCCACTGCAGCTTGTAGCAAGAAAACATGCTAACTTTATGAGTTAATCTATAATGAGTAGAGAATATATTGTGTTTTGACCCATAATTCTTTTTTTGTAGTATCTTACCTTTGTTATGGCATGTGGAAAGTTATTTGTCAAGAGCCTCTCCCATTTTGGAACATTAAAATATGAGGTGTGTAAGGGAGGAGAGTCTTCCCTGTATTTGCAGTTGGTTACCCTAAGCTTCTAAAAATGCAGCCAGAATATGCTTATTCAGGAGGTGGCTGTAGCAAGAGACACCACTGGTTATACTCATTATGGGTTCAAATGAAACATAAAAAAAAAAACCAAACCCAAATCAAACCAGAAACAAAGATGAGCTGCAGTCTCCTCGACATAAACTTACATAATGTGGAGTAGTCTGCAAGAAAAGCATACTGGTGTCCTGTAAAAGCAACCACAGAAAAAGAAGCATTATAAAGCTATACCAGTGTTCACTCCAGTAAGCTTTTACCCGTTTTGCTGAAAGAGCATTTAATCAAGGGCATTGACTTTGTCAGCTACAAAAAATGGTAGAAATAAAATTTTGCAAAAATATCCTCAATATGTATTATGTGAACATTTCAGTCATCCAAAGGGTATTATATGAATATACAGGAACAAATGAAAATACCATTTTACATTAAAAGTTCATTTTTACTGAAGCAGTAAAGACTCACAAGACCTTGTCTCTAGCCCTTAGGATAGAAATAGAACCCATTTTGACATCCAGGCTAAAAAATATTGCAGTTTCATGAAGAAAGAAAAATACAAAAATTGATTCAGTCCATGACTAGTGTTGATGAAAGTAGTACATATAGCATACACAGAAGTTTCTATTTAGGCAGTTTCTTTTCATAGGTGTCGTCAAAGTGGAGACTTGAAGTCCGACCAAAACATGTCTGTCTCTGCCTGTTAACTGGCTAAGAAGTTCAATGGGCTGCATTCACAACAAGGGGCAATATTTGGGTATTTGTATAGTTGCTGACATCCAGGAGGCTTGGACAGTGTAAGGGCAATGTAGTCCCAGGAAGTGGAGTTGCTTGTAACCAAAGGTTCGGTGCAAACATAAATAAGGTTTTCATAACCTGAGTTGCAGGTTGGGATACATATATAACTGAATAACAGATTCTGTTGTGGTCACAAGTGGTGCTCAATAAGACCCAGCATGGCCAGCAGTCTATTTTCTGAACTGCTATGACACTGAAGTGTTTTCTAAGCTACTTTCTATCAAAATCTAAATTATAATAGAATGTATTTATTAAGATAGTGTAAATGGCTATGAAATTTTGCATGTTTTGCATTGGGAAAATAAAAAACCCAGTATAAAAATCTAACAGTCCAGTCCTATGGGGGGATACTGTGACTGCCTCAGAGATTATTCCTTCCTTTTTCCATAGCTTTGAAATTGGGGAAAATGCAAATGTCTCAAGAAAGAAAATGTATTAGAAAATGTGCATCAATTCTATATTTAACATTTGCTATTTCATGTTCTTACATATATATCCCATTGCAATTTTAAGAATGCTAACCATTCACAACAAGATTATATACTCTTAAACACATTTAACATGTTTCAGTTGTACAATAGTGCCTGAGAGACAGCCCTGGAATGTAGAGACCTTTGTTTATATTTATAGCTGTATTTATACTTTGGAAATGTAAAGTATGGGCAAAAATCCAGCCACTGTAACTTTGATATGTGGCAGGATTATCTGCTGTAGTGAAGTGATAAATCTTCTGCTAAATCCTTTAAATTCTGAAACCAGCAAGGGCACTGTTTGCTGGGAGGCAGCAAATGACACTACCTGTAAATCTAACTTTTTGTCTATGCTTTTTATTCTAAGTCTAGCATACATTTCACAAATCCTTCTGGCTCATAGAATTCATGTAAACACCTTGCAATAGTTTGCCTAGCTAAACTGGAAAAGGTAGATTTCTTTACACGACTGCATTAGTGCTGCAAACCATTTAGGTTTTCCACTGAATCTTGGATGTTAAAGGTAAATAAAAATAAAATTAATAAGAATTGAACTTTCCCTGGTATACGTGGTTTGACACAAAAGATGCTAGCTGGATCCTATACATGAAAATGCACCAAAGAGTAGTGTTTGTATCACTAGTGCTCCAAGCTGTCAGGTTTTGTAAAATCAGTCTTCCTGAGAAGTTGTTACTGTGATGATACTCTGAAAAAAATGCTTATTTCTTTCCTTGCTCTGCAGACAAGTCTCTATGGCAAAAAGCAGCATTATCTCTTCTGTTTTTCCCTGTATGCCAGTTAGTGATACTGTCAGAAATTGTCTACTTCATTGTGTTTCTGTTTTCCTACTTTTTATTTTTGCAATGTTGTAGACACTTTTATCACTTTACGATGAAATGACCCATATTCTACTGCTCTATACTATACTTTTTCACTGTTCCAAATGGAATACCTTTAATTTAAGTAAGTGTGATGGTTTGGGCGTTCCCCGCCCCCCTACAACTTTAGAAATCACCCAGACTA
>WAAF01007051.1:0-17632 GCA_013400475.1 Tricholaema leucomelas
GCACAAATGGCCATGAACGACAGAAAAGAATCTTGTCTATATAGAGATAGACAAGTGTACATGCCCAATTTTTTCTCAAGGGTTGCAATGCTCTTGCAACCAACAATTGGCAGAGGGTTGGTGAATTCTTCATTCTTTGCAGCAAGACTGTCCACTCATAGCAGCTCACAGGGTCAGCTTTATTCACATATGGTACCTGTAAAAGCAAATCGCTGGCAATCTTGGTCAGTGAGTGGTATGGTGAAGAAGCAGTCCTTTAGATCAATTGTCAGCAAATACCAGTCCTTCGGGAGCATACTTGGTGATGGCAGTCCCAGTGGAAGTGCTCCCATAACCTGCATCTGGTCTGTCACTGCTCGGATATCCTGCAGCAGTCTCCATTTGTCAGAGTTCTTTGGGATAGCAAAAATACAGGTGTTTCACACCCAGGCATCCCAGTGTGCCTCAGCATTTGCCACTGTCAGCACGGAGAAAGGTGTGGACTGCACAGGGTGTCACTCTCCCTCAAACAGGGCATTTGATGACTCCAGACCACTTAATATTATGCTGTAACGCTGTTTCCCCGAGCCGCAGCGTCCGGCTCCTGGGGCTCCCAAAGACGCTTGGTCAGCGGTCAAACCCCAGGCACAGGAGGGGGCAGCGAGGTGCTCAGAGTCGCCGAGCACAGAAGCCCTTCCTGTTGTTTTGCACGTTCAGATGCCCATGTGTCTAACATTTTAACCACTGCTCTAGCAACCGCTGAGTATCATTAGCGGCAGCCATGGCTAGTCCCCAGCCAGGGGGGGCGGTGGCGGGGCCCGTGGCAGGCAACATGGCGGTCCACTGAGATTGTGTTCCATGCCCTTTGTCCCATGATCTGTGTCTAACCACGACAACAAAATACATCAGCATCTCACCGCGATAAAAACCCGCGTCTCACCACGCTCAGACAGAAGGCAGAAATGCGAAGGAAAAAATCAAGAGCTAAGCAATTCAACAGGGCTGTCGCATGAGCCACTGAGACGGTAATCAGACACCTGTGCTCAAAAAGGCTTTACAGTTGCAAATTGCCTTCCCCAAAGCACCCGTACCCGCTCCTCCCCCATACACAGGCACCTAGAGAGGCAAGGCAAAAGTTCTGACAGACTCCGTCCAGGCTGGAGTCAGCCTCTAATTTCTGGAGACTCGTCAAAAGGCTCTAATCGCACATCTTGTCTACGGGATGCGTTCCACTGGGGGGGGAGGGGGGGTTTACAACGGGGGGGGGTGGNTACAGCAGGTCCGAAAAACTGTTTCAAACTGAGGAATCATTTCGCGGCTTACGCCGCCGAGCCCCTATCGGCAGCCACCATTGCAAATCACGGGCGGGGCCGTGCCTGGTCACGCACAGTCGCCATTGCGACTCGCCATGTCCGTTAAGGCAATCAGGCACATCTCACCAGGAGGGCGATTTTAAAGGCTTTACCATCAGCAGCAGCTCAGTCCCACAGTGCATCTCCCACGTCTCTCCAGCGCTCTGGGCTAAACATCATATGGATCCGGTACACAAAGTCCCTATGTCTCTGTGGTGGTCTTTTTTTTCCTTTTCCCTGTGTCACTGTCGGTGATGAAATTTCCTCAAAGGACAGCGTAGGGTTAACAGGGGGTGACAGAGCTGATGTTCCTGATCGCACCACAGCCGCCGCGGTTGGTTTCAGCCGGTCGAAAATCGAACTCGGTGGGGGGTTCTCTGAGCCGGTAGTGTTAAGCAAACTGTCCCATAGACATGCCAAGGTTCCAGCGTGAACAGTTCCCTTAGTGTCTTAAAATAATCTAGCGTGTTACCAAAGTCCAACAATGCAGACACTTCTGAGGGTTTTATGCAAGCCCCCTGCTTTTCTAAAGAGCGATTAAAAAGTGAAAGCGCTACCTCCTGCATTTAAGCAAATCCGCCAGGTACGTTAGCATGAAGCCCTCTGGCGCAGCGCTTTCCATCCAGCGAGACTGCGTCCTGCCGCACTATCGCTGTTACTCCTTGCCCCTGGCTCCCTGGTCGAGCGCCATTTGCCGGGAAGTTTTGCCCGCGAGGGATCGGTCCGGCAATACCGACAGGGTTCAGGCCCCAGGGAGCAGGGGAGCAAGAGGCAACACTCAATATGATTCGATAGAATAGACTCCAAAATTTATTTGCAGCACAGCACAATTTATACCCTCTGACAGGCTACTGCCAGCGTGGTTCTGTTGGATTGTCTTAAAGTTATGTGCAAGGTAGAGATAGGTCACATTGAATCAACAATGGCTGATGCCCACCCCTGTGGGATGACAAGCTCAGCCCCATGCAGCTGTGTGTGGGGTACTTTTTATTTACAGCTTGGTTTCCTGAGCCCAAGACATCCCAAGGAGAGTTCCCAGCATGAGCTCTGATGTTTACAGCTCATGCCCGCTAAGGAGAAAATTTTTCCCACAAGAAGATCCTTTTGCCGTTCCATGTTATTTATAGCTCCTACACACTTTCTCCAGAGCACCTGTTTCTGACCTGAGAGTGACTCCCCGGCGTTGCACTGAGCTGTAGGAAGCTGGGCTGCTCAGGCATTCCAGAGAATTTATCTATATTTTTTCCTACACAAAGTCCTTTTCCTCTGGGAGTTTGTCCCTGTGGGTCCTGGCTCCTTCTCATTTCATTCTAAACTCTTCAGCAGGTGCTAGAGCTGCTGAATTCAAATTCCTGCCGATCTTCTAAAACACATATGAGCTTTCAAGTTAGCTGGTGACAAGAGTAGCTCCCCATCTTTGGACGAGCTCTGGAGCTTCCTTTCACACTCAGTAAGCCATTGAACACAGACATCTGTTCCTTGGAACAGTCCCTTTACAGCAAAAGTTGACACGTTCCATGACATCTGTGGCCCATCAGGACTTGGACAAAACCACGCTGGATGGTGGATAGTATCGCAGTGTTCCCTTCTTGTAGCTGGTGCATGTCATGAAATGAAGACCCATATGTGAGGTGTCTCATCCTGAGTGCATAGGAAGGACAAAGAATGTTCTTGCATTGTGGTGTTTCAGGGCAAAACAAGATGCATCCAGGCAAGTTCAGGAGAGACTAATAGAGTCCAGCGCAGAGCCATGGAAATGATGAAGGGAGTGGAATATCTTCCTCCCGAGGAGAGACTGAGGGAGCTGGGGGGAGGGACTCTTTAGCTTGGAGAGGAAGAGCCTGAGAGATGACCTCATTAATGTTTGTAAATATGTGAAACATGAGTGCCAAGAGGATGGAGCCAGGCTCTGCTGGGTGATGCCCAATGACAGGACAAGGGCCATCGGTGGACGTTCATAGAATAGAATCATAGAATGGTTTAGGTTGGAAGGGACCTCAAGGATCATCCAGCTCCAACCCCCTGCCATAGGCAGGGACACCTCCCACTAGAGCAGGCTGCTCAAGGCCTCAGCCAGCCTGGCTTTAAACACCTCCAGGGAGGAAGCATCCACAACCTCCCTGGGCAACCTGTGCCAGTGTCTCACCACCCTCACTGTAAAGAACTTCCTCCTAACATCCAGTCTAAAACTCCCCTCTGCCAGCTTAAACCCATTCCCCCTCGTCCTGACATTACCAGACCTTGTCAATAGTCCCTCCCCAGCCTTCCTGTAGGCTCCCTTCAGATACTGGAAAGCCACTCTAAGGTCTCCTCGAAGCCTTCTCTTCTCCAGGCTGCAGAGCCCCAACTCTCTCAGCCTGTCCTCATAGCAGAGCTGCTGCAGCCCTCTGAGCATCTTCGTGGCTCTCCTCTGGACTCGCTCCAGCAGTTCCATGTCCTTCTTGTGTTGGGGGCTCCAGAACTGCACACAGTACTCCAGGTGGGGTCTGAGGAGAGCAGAGTAAAGGGGGAGAATCCCCTCCCTTGCCCTGCTGGCCACACTGCTCTTGATGCAGCCCAGCACAGGGTTGCTGTCTGGGCTGCATGTGCACACTGCAGGCTCATGTTGAGCTTTTCGTCAACCCAGACCCCCAGGTCCTTCTCCTCAGGGCTGCTCTCAGCCATTCACCACCCAGCCTGTATCTGTGCCTGGGATTGCACCGACCCAGGTGCAGGACCTTACACTTGGCCTTGTTAAACGTCATGAGGTTGGCCTGGGCCCACCTCTCCAGCCTGTCCAGGTCCCTCTGGATGGCATCCCTGCCCTCCAGCAAGTCAGCTGTGCCACACAGCTTGGTGTCATCTGCAAACTTGCTGAGGGTGCACTCAATTCCTCTGTCCATATCACTGACAAAGATGTTAAAGAGCACTGGTCCCAGCACTGACCCCTGAGGAACACCACTTGTCACCGGTCGCCAGGTGGACATTGTGCCATTGATCACCGCTCTCTGCATGCGACCCTCCAGCCAATTCCTTATCCAGTGAGTGCTCCACCCATCCAGTCTGTGCTTTTCCAGTTGTTGCTAGGCCTTTGCTAGGTCATCACCTAGACTTGGCCAGAGTCAAATGGACTCGACCTCGGCTAAGCTCAGGTGGGCAGCTGTATGCCAGCATGCGGCAAGCTATATCACTCCCTTGCCTCAACGCAGAAGACAGGCAGGGTCATGTCTTCCGTTCGTGGGAGAAACAGGATGGGTAGCAAGCAGCAAAGGCAGCAGCAGCAGCAAACATGTTGGCCAGGTTTTTAAACATTTTGGCCTATGTCTTTGACCAATAGCAACAGAGGAAAACACCCTAGAGCCAGTCCTGGGGTATTTCACCACAAAAGGGAGATTCACCTGCCTAGCATCCCTGACCTGTGTTTACCAAAGAGAAAACTGGGTGCAAAACAAGGCGAAATATGGCGTCTCTGTGGCAGACTGAGAGGCACCAAGGCTTTTGTTTGCTCTCATCTAGGAAGAAGGAGAGGGGGAGGAAAGGGGGGCAAGGTGGATACCCAGGTAGGTGTTTAGGACATGTCTTGGGTGTGCACTTCAGGTATAATTTGGACCTTCCACCACAATCCACCCTTGTCATGTAGTCTTAGAGTGATTAGTAGGATTTCCACCATAGATATTCAGTAGATAGACCAAGGTCCCCTTTCCACTTACTGACCCTTCCCCTCACTGCCTTTAGTATCTTTAGCAAGTGACTTGTTCTTCTCATATTCCAGTTTGGGCCACAAGCTTACCCCGTTCTGGAGAACAGAAGTGACTCTTACCCCTTTTCAGGAATAAGAACGAGGACACTGCACACTGATGGGAAGTTTAGAGAGAAATTCTGTTTAAAAGAGTATATACATATATATATCTGTGCAATCAGATGGAATTAGTGTAAAATCCACTAGGCCCAAACTGGACTTCTAGAATCCTCCATCCCTTCCACTGCCAGGTCGACCTGTAAGGTAGGCCAAAGCTGCCCCTACCCTAGCTGGGCCTACAAGGCCTCAGTGCCCTGCCGCCTGCTGCACAGACTATCAGAGCGCACTGCTTGGAGAAGCGAGGGCAAGGAAGGCAGGGGAAGGAGGGGGGAGGAGTGCAGTCAAGCGCTGTCTGTTAAGCTGCGGTACTGGAAAGGGAATAGAACAACAATATCACAATATCCTGGGACCAGCAGCTCCATCCCCCTGGGATGGGCCTCTGTCTCTATAGTCTTGTTTAAGGGGGACCTGGGACCCTTCAGACTACCACAAAAGTACACAACATCAGAGAGCAGGAGAGGCCATGCAACGATGCCCTTAGTCCACACTTGCTATGTAGTCTTAGAGCAATTAGTAGAATTTCAACCTTAGTTTTTTGGTAGCCAGATCAAGGTCCCCTCTCCACTTACTGACCCTTCCCCTCACTGTCTTTAGTATCTTTAGCAAGATACTTGTTCTTGTCATATTCAAAGCACACCAGGCAGCCCACTAGGAAGCACACCACTAAGGCCACCAAGAAGAGCCCCAGGAAGCACACCACTGAGCCCCCTTTCCACTTCCTTCCTCTCACTACAGAGTATCTTTAGGAAGTTACTTTCCCTGTCGTTAGTCTTACCTGGTAGAAATAAATGTATTGACAGCTTCCTCTGTCTTGGTTTTTTAACTAGCACCAGCCTGGCAGAAAGGGTCTGTATTTTCTGTTCTGAGACTGTTCTGCCTCCAAACTCCATAAAATCCTGCTGGCTGGATTATTGCCCAAGAACAGGGATCCATCCATCCTCTGGGAGAAGGAAGTCAGTCTCATGTTGCTTCTCTCCAGGTTAACGCCTTACACTGCAGGTACTGATGCAATCTATAGGTCCAAAGTGACATCCTGCACCTTGTGGCTGTGGTACCAGCAAGTCCAAGAAAGATGAGGCTATGAAAAAAGGCAGCAAAAAGCAGGAGCCCAAGGGTGGCTCCGTGCTTGAGAGTTTGAATTCCTTCACTCTCATCCATTCCTTAGGAATGTTTCCCCCCCCACACCAGCTAGCAATGGATTGGGGCTTTTTAAAACTGCACAAACACTGCAGAGGGGAAAGGATCTGCAGCTGACTTCTCCTACGCAGATCTCTTGGTATGTTGTAGAAGGCATTCTGTGACATCATAGATAGGGCTTTGTGACATCATAGAGGAGATAGTGTGACATTATACAGGGGTCTGTGTGACGTCATAGAGGGCATTCTGTGACAACAAAGATAGGGCTGTGTGACATCACTGAGATGATTTTGTGATGTCATAGAGAGGATTTTCTAACCTCATAGAGAGGGCACTGTGACATCATAATTCCTCTCTATGATGTCACAAAATACTGTCTGTGATGTCACACAGCCCTATCTATGATGTCACAGAATGCCTTCTATGACGTCACAACAGACCCCTCTAAGATGTCACACGATCTCCTCTATGATGTCATAGATACCTCCCTA
This sequence comes from Tricholaema leucomelas, assembly GCA_013400475.1. Classification (NCBI taxonomy): domain Eukaryota; kingdom Metazoa; phylum Chordata; class Aves; order Piciformes; family Lybiidae; genus Tricholaema lacrymosa; species Tricholaema leucomelas. The sequence goes on from WAAF01007051.1 coordinate 6,798, forward strand.
TGATGTGACAAAATCCTCTGTGATGTCACACTGCTGTCTCTGTGACATCACAGAATGCCTTCAATGATGTCACCCAGATGCCTCTATGACATCAAACTACCTCCACTATGATGTCACAGTACCTTCTCTATGACGTCACAAAATCCTCTCTGTGGTATCACAAAATACTGTCTGTGATGTCACACAGCCCTACTTATGATGTCACAGAATGCCTTCTATTAACTCATACAGACTTCCCTATGATGGCACACTATCTCCATTATGATGTTACAATACCTTCTCTATGATGTCACAAAATCCTATCTGTGGTGTCCAATAGCCCAACCTATGATGTCACAGAATGCCTTCTATTACCTCACACAAACCTCCCTATGTCACACTATCTCCGTTATAATGTCACAGTACCTTCTCTATGATGTCACAAAATCCTCTCTATGATGTCACAAAACCCTCTCTATGATGTCACACTGCCGTCTCTGTGAAATCACATAATGCCTTCAATGACGTCACTCAGATCCCTCTCTGACATCAAACTACCTCTGCTATGATGTCACAGTACCTTTTATATGATGTCACAAAATCCTATCTGTGGTGTCACACAGCCATATCTATGTCACAGAAAGCCTTCTATTATTTCACACAGAACCCTCTCTATGAGGTTACAGAATCTCCACTATGTCACAATGCCCTCCCTATGACATCACAAAATACTTTCTGTGATGTCACACAGACCCCTCTGAGATGTCACACGATCTCCTCTATGATGTCACAGTACCTTCTCTATGTCACGAAATCCTCTCTATGATGTCACAGAGCCCTACCTATGATGTCACAAAATGCCTTCTATGATGTCACACAGACCTCTCCATGATGTCACACTATCTCCTCTATGATGTCACAGTAGCTTCGCCATGATGTAAACAAATGCCTTCCTATGACATCACAAAATCCTCTCTATGATGTCACACAGCCCTATCTATGATGTCACAGACTGCCTTCTATTACTTCACACAGAACACTCTATGATGTCACACTACCTCCTCTATGATGTCACACTGCCCTATCTATGACATCGCAAAATCCTCTGTGTGCCCACACACAGCATTATCTATGGAGTCACAGACTGCCTTCTATGGCGACACACAGACCACTCTATGACATCACAGTGCCCTCCCTATGATGTCACATAGCTGTCTCTGTGATGTCACAAAATGCCCCTATGATGCCACAGTGCCCTCTCTATGGTGTCACAGTGCCATAACTATGACATCACAAAATCCTCTCTGTCATGTCACGGAATGTCTTCTATGATGTCACAGTGCCCGCTCTATGACGTCACACAATCTCCTCTTTGATGTCACAGTGCTCTATCTATGACATCACAAAATCCTCTCTGTGATGTCACACAGCATTTTCTATGATGTCACAGAATGCCTTCTATGACATCACACAGACCACTGTATTATATCACAGTCCCCTCTCTATGATGTCATACACCCTCTCTATGACATAACTGAATGCCTTCTACGACATCACAGTGCCCTCTCTATGATGTCACAGTGACCTATGATGTCACAAAATCTTCTCTATGACATCACACAGCCCTCTCTATGACATAACAGTGCCTTCTCTATGACATCACAAAGACCACTCTATGATGTCACAGTGCCCTATCTATGACATCACAAAATCCTCTCTGTGATGTCACACAGCACTTTCTATGATGTCAGAGAATGCCCTCTATAACGTCACAGTGCCCTCTCTATGAGGTCACAGTATCTCCTCTATGATGTCACAGTGCCTATCTATGACATCACTAAATCCTCTCTGTGATGTCACAGAGCACTCTCTATGATGTCACAGAATGCCTTCTATGACATCACAAAGACCATTCTATGACATCACTGTGCCCTCTCTGTGATGTCACAGAAATCCTTCTACGTTGCAGTGCACTCTCTAGGACATCACACTATCTCCTCTATGATGCCACATTGCCCTATCTATGACGTCACAACATCCTCTCTTTGATGTCACGCATGAGTCTCTATGATGTTAAAGAATGCCCTCTATGATGTCACAGTGCCCTATCTGTGATGTCACAACATCCTCTCTGTGAAGTCACAGAGCCCCCTCTATGATGTGACAGACTGCCTTCTATGACGTCACAGTGCCCTCTCTATGATGTCATAGTATCCCTTCTATGATGTCACCGTGACAACTCTATGACATCACAAAATCCTCTCTGTGATGTCACACAGCCCTCTCTATGATATCACAGAATGCCTTCTATGACACCACAAAGACCACTCTGTGATGTCACAGTGCCCTATCTATGATGTCACAAAATGCCTTCTATGATGTCACACAGCACTCTCTATGAGGTCACACTGTCTCCTCTATGATGTCACAGTGCCTATCTTTGATGTCACAAAATCCTCTCTGTGATGTCAGACAGCCCTATCTATGACTTCAAAGAATGCCTTCTATGACGTCACAGAGACCACTCTATGATGTCACAGTATCTCCTCTGTGATGTCACAGTGCCTATTTATGACATCACTAAATCCTCTCTATTATGCCACACAGCAGTATTTAACATGTCACAGAATGCCTTCTATGATGTCACAGAGACCACTCTATTATGTCACAGTACCCTCTCTATAATGTCACTAAATCCTCTCTGTGATGTCACACAGCACTCTCTATGATGTCACAGATTGCTTTCTATGACATCACAAAGACCAGTCTATGACATCACAGTGACGTCTCTATGATGTCACAGTATCTCCTCTATGATGTCACCATGCCTATCTATGACATCACTTAATCCTCTCTAAGCTGTCACACAGCAGTATCTAACATGTCACAGAATGCCTTCTATGACGTCACAGAGACCACTCTATGATGTCACAAAATCCTCTCTGTGACATCACAAAGACCAATCTATGATGTCACAGTGTCAACTGTATGACATCAAAAAATCCTCTCTATTTCGCCACACAGCCCTCTCTATGACATCACAGTGCCTTCTCTATGATGTCACAAAGAACACTCTACTATGTCATAGTGCCCTATCTATGACATCACAAAATCCTCTCCATGATATCACACAGCCTTTTCTATGATGTCACAGAATGCCTTCTATGACATCACACAGACTATGATGTCACAGTGCCCTCTCTATGATGCAACACTATCTCCTCTATGATGTCACAGTGCCCTATCTATGACATCACTAAATCCTCTCTGTGATGTCACACAGCCCTATCTATGATGTCACAGAATGCCTTATATGATGTCACACAGACCACTCATGAAGTCACAGTTCCCTCTCTATGATGTCAAACAGCACTCTCTATGATGTCACACAATGCCTTCTATAACACACAGACCTCTCTAGAAGGTTACACAATCACCGCTATGATGTTATAGTGCCTTATCTATGATGTCACAAAATCCTCCCTGTGATATCTCACAGCCCTCACAATTGTGGGAGAGCACTCTCCCTAGGCAGGCATGAGCTGTAAACATCTGAGCTCGTGCCGCGAACTGTCCTTGGGCTGTCTGGGTCCCAGGACAGTAAGCTGTAAACAACGAGCACCCCACACACACCTGCAGGGGGCTGAGCTTGCCGTCCCACGGGGTGGACACCAGGGGATTGACTGACCTATCGATACCTTGTCTATAACTCTGAACCAATCTGTACCTTCCACTTATGTAAACCTTAGCTAGTTGTGCACACCTCTGCTAAAGGGGTATATAAGCTGTTGCACTTCCTGAATAAAGCTGTACTGTACTGCACTGACCATAAGGCTGCTGGCAGCTGAGTCCTCGTCAGTACCCCGACCGATTCTCGGCCTCCCCGGCAGCCTGCCACCCGCACACAATGATGTCACAGAATGGCTTCTATGACATCACACAAACCACTCTATGATGTCAGAGTGCCTTCTATATGATGTCACAAAATCTCCTCTGTGATGTCACACAGCCCTCTTTATGATGTCACAGAATGCCTTGTATGGCATCACACAGTGCCCTTTCTAGAAGGCCACACTATGACTGTACTCTCCCTATGACTTCACAAAATCCTCTCTGTGATGCAACAAAGCCCTCTCTATGATGTCACAGAATTCCTTCTATGTCAACACATAGAGCACTCTATGATGACACAGTCCCCTCTCCAGGCTGTCACACAGCCATCTCTATGACATCACAGAATGCCTTCTACTACGTCACAGTTCCCTTTCTATGATGTCACGCTATCTCTCCCATTATGTCACAGTGCCTATCTATGACATCACAAAATCCTCTTTATGATGTCACACAGCACTATATATGATGTCACACAATGCCATCTATGACATCAGACAGACCACTCTTTGATTTCACTGTGCTCTCTCTATTATGGTAAACAGCCCTCTCAATGAGGTCACAGAATGCCTTCTATGATGTCACACAGACCCCTCCATGTCATCAAACTATCTCCTCTATGATGTCACTGTGCCCTACCTATGACATCACAAAATCCTCTCTGTGATGTCACACACCCCTCTCTACGATGTTACAGAATGCCTTCTATGATGTCAGACAGACCACTCCATGATGTCACAGTCCCCTCTCTATGATGTCACACTATCTCATCTATGATGTCACAATGCCCTCCCTATGACATCACATAATCCTCTCTATGGTGTCATACAGCCCTACCTATGATCACAGTGCCCTCTCTATGATGTCACTTCACCTTCTCTATGATGTTACAAAACCCGTTCTGTGATGTCACAGTGCCCATTCTATGATGTCACACTATCTCATATATGATGTCTCTGTGCCCTTCCTATGACATCACAAAATCCTCTCTGTGATATCACACAACCCTCTCTATTATGACACAGAATGCCTTCTATGATGTCACACAGACGACTCTATGATGTCACAGTCCTTTCTCTATGATGTCACATACCCCTACCTATGACATCACAGAATGTTTTCTACGACATCACAGTGCCCTCTCTAGGATGTCACAAAATCCTCTCTGTGACGTCACACAGCACTATCTATGATGTCATAGAATGGCTTCTATGACATCACACAGACCCTAGCCCTAAACCTAACCCTTACTGGGTGACTAACCCTAACCCTAACCCCAACCGTAACCCCTCACCATAAATCGAACCCTAACCCCTAAACCTAAACCTAACTCTAACCCTGATGGACCCTAACGGTAACCCTATCCCCTAACACTAACCCATAACCCGAACCCTAAAGAAACCCTAACAATAACCCTGACCTATAACCCGAACCCTAAGACTAATCTTCCCCTCACCCTAACCATAAGCCTAATGGTACCCTAACACTAACCCCTAACCCTAACCCTAAATTCTAATCCTAACCCTGACCCTAACCCGACCCTAAATCTAACCTAAACCTCTAACCCTAACTCTAACCCCTAACCCTGCCCCTAACCATAACCCTAAACCCCAACCCTAACCCGTTACCCTGATCCTAACCCTAACCGCTAACCCTAACCCAACCCTAACCCTAACCCTAAACCTAATGGACCCTAACTCTAACCCTAACCCTAACCCCTCACCCTAACTCTAACCCTTATCTTAACCCTAACTTGCTGACTAACCTTAACCCTAAACCTAACCATCACCCTAACCATAACTCGCTGACTAACCCTCGTCCTAACGGAAACCCTAACCCTCACACTAACCCTAACCCCCTAACCCTAACCCTAAACCCTAACCCTAAACCCTAACCCTGACCTTAACCCCTAATCCTAATCCTAACCCTATGGTCGATGGTATTCATGGCTAGGCCATTCCTGGCTGGAATTCTCAGGGGAAAGAATGGCTGCGTCTTCTTAGCACTTTTTCAGCTGCTCGAGACAGCAGCCAAATGGAACATGGTGGAGTTTAAAGGGAAGCAAAAATAACCAAGAAGCAAATGTCTTTTACCAGTGTGTGAGGGTCCTAGAAAGGAGTAGAATGGTGCATGGTATTCAGGGCTAGGCCATTCCTGGCTGGAGTTATCAGCGAAATGAAGGGCTGAGTTTATAAGCAGTTTTTCTGCAGGACCAGTCACCAGCCGAAGGGAACACGGTGGGATTTAAACCTAGTACTAACCCTAACCCATATCCCTAACCCTAAACTAACCATAACCCTAAGCCTCACCCTAACCCTAACCCTAAGGCATCCCTAACCCTAACGCCCTCACCCTAACCATAACCCTAACCCCTAACCCTAACCCTTAGCCTCACCCTCCCTTCACCCTAACACGAACCGTAACCCTAAACCTAACAGAACCGTACCCCTAAAACTTAACCCTAACCCCTAACCCTTAACCTAACCGTAACCCTCCATAACCCTAATCTAATCCCTAAACCTAACCCTAAACCTAACACAACCCTATACCTAACCCTAACCCAAGCCCTCACACTAACCCTAACCCTGACCCTAACCAGAACCTACACCGAACCCTAACCCTAACCCTAAACCCTAAGCCCGAACACTAACCCCTAAGCCTACACTTAAACTAACCACTAAGCCTAACTAACCCCTAATTCTAACCCTAACCCTCACCCTAACCCCTAATCCTAACCCTAAGTATCACCCTAAGCCCTAACCCTAACCCTACCCTAACCGTAACCCTAAACCTAACGGATGTGGGTGACTAACCCTAACCCTAACCCTACCCCTAACCCTAATGCTAAGCTAACCCTAACTATAAATCTAATCCTAATGGGTGACTAACCCTAACCCTAAACCTAACCCTAACACTAACCCTAAACCTAAACCTTAACCTAACGAATGTGGGTGACTAACTCTAACCCTAACCCTACCCCTAACCCTACCCCTAACCATAAATCTAATCCTAATGGGTGACTAACCCTAATCCTAACCCTAACACTAACCCTAACTCTAAACCTTACACCTAACCCTAACCCCTAATCCTAACCCTAACCCTAACTCACCCTAATCCTAACCCTAACCATTACCCTAAACCTGACCCCTATCTCTAACCTTAACCCCTAACCCTAACCTTAACCCTAAAGGACCCTAATCGTAACCCTAACCATTACCCTAACCCTAACCCCTAACCCTAACCCTGGATTTTCTAAGCATTTTTTTAGCAGTCAGAACTGCAGCCAAAGGGAACATGTTTGCTTTTAAAAGGAAACCACAAAATCCTAGAAGTAAATGTCTTTTGCCAGTGTGTGAGGCTCCCAGAAAGGAGTAGACTGGTGCGAGCTATTCAGGCTTAGGCTCTTCTTGGTTGCAATTATCAGTGGCTTTCCAGTATCTGAAGGGAGCCTACAGGAAGGCTGGGGAGGGACTATTTACAAGGTCTAGTAATGTCAGGACGAGGGGGAATGGGTTTAAGCTGGAAGAGGGGAGATTTAGACTGGATATTAGGAGGAATTTCTTTACAGTGAGGGTGGTGAGACACTGGAACGGGTTGCCCAGGGAGGTTGTGGATGCTTCCTCCCTGGAGGTGTTTAAAGCCAGGCTGGATGAGGCCTTGAACAGCCTGCTCTAGTGGGAGGTGTCCCTGCCTATGGCAGGGGGTTGGAGCTGGATGATCCTTGAGGTCCCTTCCAACCTAAACCTTTCTATGATTCTATGAATGGCTGCATTTCCTTAGCAGTTTTTTTAGCAGTCAGAACAGCAGCCGAAGGGAACATGTTTGGGTTTAAAAGGAAACCACAAGGACCTAGAAGTAAATGTCTTTTGTCAGTGTGTGAGCCTCCTAGAAAAGAGAAGAATGGTGCAAACTATTCAGACTTAGGTTTTTCCTGGTTGCAGTTATCAGTGGAATGAACGGTTGCATTTTCTAAGCATTTTTTTTAGAGGTCGGAACAGCAGCCTGTCCTGGAGGTCCCGTGTACCCCAGAAAATTTCCTCTCCCTCTGTGGTTTGAATGGGAGAGGAAAAAAAGGTGATAAAAGACCTGTTTTTCCCCACCCTGCCCTGCAGGCCTGAAGTGGGGGGGCAGGAGGGACCCTTCTGGCATGAGGCGTGCCCCGTGCTGGGCCCGTGCTGCACTCGGCTGAGGATTGGCTCTCATGCTTTTCGCGCCAAGGAAGTTGTAACTCTGCTCTTTGTCTAAGAAAGGGTATAAATATTGGGGGGTTCCTGCCTTGGGGTGTTCCCGCCTTGGGGTGCTCCTGCCGTGGAGTTCGGCCCTGCTTTGGATTGTGTTCCCGCCTTGGTGTGCCTGCTTGGAGTTCTCCCCCCGTTTGAATAGCTTCTACACATGGAGCCTTGTCTCGCTCCGAAGACAAGCTCTGAAGGACTTCACCTTAAGCACCTTATTGTGCAGCTTATTGCTCTTTAATGACCCTGAAGCTTTCTGAAAAGACCGCGGGACAGCCCTTTGAATCGTCCTTCTTTCAAGCCAGCTGTCATGAGTAGCTTACGGCTCAGCCTNTAAGGGAACGTGTTTGCGTTTAAAAGGAAACCAAAAGACCTAGAAGTAAATGTCTTTTGCCAGTGTGTGAGTCTCCCAGAGAGGAGTAGAACAGTGCATGTCATTCTGGCCTAGGCCATTGCTAGCTAGAGTTATCAGCGGAATGAATGGCCTCATTTTTAAGAACTTTTCATGGTACTCCAATCCACAAGCGGAGGGAAAACGTTTGGGTTTAATAGGAAAAGACAGGTACCGAGGAGGAAATGTCTTTTGCTATGGTGTGAGGCTTCTAGAAAGGAACAGAATGGTGTGAGCTATTCAGCCTTAGGTTCTTTTCTGTTGGGAGTTATCAGTGGAATGAATGGCTGCATTTTCTAAGCGTTTTTTTTTTAGCTTTTGGAACAGCTACAGAAGGTAACCCTAACCCTAACACTAACCTAACCCTACCCCTAACCCTAACCCATAACAACAACCCTAAACCTAAGGTAACCCTAACCCTAACCCCTAACATAAACCTAACCCTAACCTAAGGTAACCCTAACCCTAACCCCTAACATAAACCTAACCCTAACCCTAACCTTAACCCTAATGAACCCTAAGCCTAACCCTAACCCTGGCTCTTACCCTAACTCACCCTAATCCTAAACCTAATGCTTACCCTCACCCTAACCCCTAACCCTAACCTTAACCCTAATGAACCCTAAGCCTAACCCTAACCCTAACCCCTAACTCTAACTCACCCTAAACCTAACCCCAACCCTTACCAATACCCTAACCCTAAACCCTAACCCTAACCTAACCCTAAATCTAATCCGAACCCCTAACCCTAACCTGAACCCCTAACCCTAACCTTAACCCTAAAGGACCCTAATCGTAACCCTAACCATTACCCTAACCCTAAACCTAATCCCTAACCCTAACCCTAACAGAACCCTAATCATAACCCTAACCCTAACTCCTAAACCAAACTCTGCATTTTCTAAGCAATTTTTAGCAGTCAGAACTGCAGCCAAAGGAAACATGTTTGCGTTTAAAAGGAAACCACAAAGTCCTGGAAGTAAATGTCTTTTGCCAGTGTGTGAGGCTCCTAGAAAGGAGTAGAATGGTGTGAGCTATTCAGGCTTAGGCTCTTCCTGCTTGGAGTTATCAGTGGAATTAATGGATGCATTTTCTAAGTAATTTTTTTAGCAGTCGGAAGAGCAGCTGAAGGGAACCTGTTTGGGTTTAAAAGAAACCACAATGACGTGGAAGTGAATGCCTTTTGCCAGTGTGTGAAGCTCCTAGAAAGGAGTAGAATGGTGCATGGTATTCCAGCCTAGGCCATTCGTACCTGGAGTTATCAGCGGAATGAACGGCCCCATTTTCTAAGGCCTTTTTATGCCAGTCCAATCCACAGCCAGAGGGAAGACATTTGGGTTTAAAAGGAAAGGACAGCGACTGAGGCGGAAATGTCTTTTGTTAAAGTGTGAGGCTCCTAGAAAGGAGTAGAATGGTGCAAGCTATTCAGGCTTAGTTTCTTCTTGGTTGGAGTTATCGGTGGAATGAACGGCTGCATTTTCTAAGCAGTTTTTCTAGCGGTTGGATCCACAGCTGAAGGGAACATTTTTAGGTTTAAAAGGAAACCAGAAGGACTTAGAAGTAAATGTCTTTTGCCAGTGTGTGAGGGTCCTAGAAAGGAGTAGAATGGTGCATGGTATTCCAGCCTAGGCCATTCCTAGCTGGAGTTATCAGTGGAATGTACAGCCCCATTTTCTAAGCACTTTTTATGCAAGTCCAATCTGCAGCCAGAGGGAAGACATTTGGGTTTCAAAGGAAAGGACAGGTACCGAGGAGGAAATGTCTTTTGCTAACGTGTGAGGCTCCTAGAAAGGAGTAGAATGGTGCGAGCTGCTCAGGCTTAGGTTCTTCTTGGTTGGAGTTATCGGTGGAATGAACGGCTGCATTTTCTTAGCAGTTTTTCTAGTGGTCGGAACAGCAGCCGAAGGGAACATGTTTGTGTTTAAAAGGAAACCACAAGGACCTACAAGTAAACGTCTTTTGCCAGTGTGTGAGGCTCCTAGAATGGAGTAGAAGGCTGCATGGTATTCTGGCCTAGGCCATTCCTAGCTGGAGTTATCAGTGGAATGAACGGCCCCATTTTCTAAGCACTTTTTATGCAAGTCCAATCCCAGCCAGAGGGAAGACATCTGGGTTTCAAAGGGAAGACATCTGGGTTTCAAAGGGAAGGACAGTGACCAGGGAGGAAATATCATTTGTTAATGTGTGAGGTTCCTAGAAAGGAGTAGAATGGTGCAAGCTGCTCAGGCTTAGGTTCTTCTTGATTGGAGTTATCAGTGGAATGAACGGCTGCATTTTCTAAGCAGCTTTTTTAGCGGTCTGAACAGCAGCTGAAGGGAACATGTTTGTGTTTAAAAGGAAAC
>WAAF01007052.1:0-43327 GCA_013400475.1 Tricholaema leucomelas
AAGCGGTTGAAATCTGCTCTCTTGAAGTCCATTAAGTTTTCTAGAAATTAGAAGGAAATAGGAAAACAATGAGTCATTAAAATACATGTTGTAGAGGGTTAAACTCTCTTTTCTGGTTTAATTGCTTCCAGGAAATGAGGAGGAAGTCAGCCAAGAGATTTGCTTAAAGAAGTCTTGGAGTTTTAGCAAGATCTCTTGGCTTCTTTTCTTTTGGTTGCTGCTTTTTGTTGTGGAGGTTTTGCCAGGGTCTTTCTGCTTGTTGTGTTTTGGCTTTTCGTAAATACTCCTAAAATTTGACTTTGGAAGTGCCATAGAATCATGGAATGCTTTGGTTTGGAAGAGCCCTTAAAGAGCATCTAGTTCTAACCTCCTGCCATGAGCAAAGACACTTCCTACTAGACCAGGTCCCTTCTGTAAGCAAGGACACTTCCTACAGGGTCAGGCTGCTAAAAGTCATCCAAATGATCTCTGCTGTATGAGAGGTGCCTGTGCTGGCAGGGGTGAGCAGGGCATGATGGTCACGGGTGGCACTGGTGTGGTACTAACCCTTTGACCATCAGTGAGCACCAGTGGTGAAATAAGACACGTGTCTGGGGTTGCATGCGAGTCCTTGCCACCCAAGATCAGCGTTTTCTGAAGCAGTTTCTTCAAAGAGGTGAAATGTTCATGGGATGTCAGGCTTGTGACATGGATAGATCATTAGAGGTCTTCACCAACCCACCGACAGTCTGTGCCGTACCTTCCTTCTACAGACCTCTAGGTGTGGGATTAAATGTGTTTCAGTCATGACAATTCATGTGTGGAATGGACTCATGGAGTGGCTTGGGTTGGAAGGGACCTTTAAAGGCCATCTAGTCCAAGATCTCTCTGGCAAGCAGGGACATCCCCAGCTACAGCAGGTAGTGCCGTTGTTTTCCTCAACAGCCTGCTGAGATCTAAGTTTGAAATCATTACAAAGTAGGTCTGAAACCAGTTTCCAGAAGAGAAGTGATCCTTTTGTGATGCTGATTTTCCTGGTGGCACCTGCAGTATCTTGCTAACAGCAGTTCCTTTTTGTCTCGGGCTTTGTGAGAGTCCTGCAAAAACATAGGACTGCAGTGGCTTTTCCCCATCTAGAGTGAGGCATATTTGATTTCTCCGTTATTTAACACTTTCTAATTCCAGAGATAGGACAAGAAGATTTTCTGCTATTATTTTTCATGAAATAATTTCATGAGGTCAGAGTTAGGGCTACCAATGGAATTTTTGGGTTCAGCCAGTTGTTGAACTGAAGTGGCTAATTAAATTTGGGTTCTTTTTTTCCCTTTTTTTTTCCTTGCAAAGGTCTTGTCTGAAAGACAAACCTCTGTTGCCACTGAAATGAAGACTCTTTCTGTAGGGAAAAACTGCATTGCCTAAATATGAATAGTGCCCCTAACACCCGGAGAGTGAAAGCTATTAAATTCAGATCAAGAACATTAATGCATGGAGTTTCCACTGCCTGAGTTTGCATCAATGAGAATAAATTGGGATGCAGGAAAATACTTCAGAATATCAGGTTTATGGAGGTTTCACAGACAATTTGTCCAGGGTAATTAGTATAAACCTGTAGAAACGGTGCATGTCTCTGCTGTCCACATCAGCTAGTAAGGAATGGTGTAGCTTCTTAATAGCTAAATGTGCATTAATTTCTCAGTGGGCTTTAAAAGTCAGTTTATTCCCTCCCCTGCTCCTAAAGTTTACTGTTGTATGCTCCCGAAGGTAATAATAAAACGATTCTTATAAATCATAGTCTAAGGAAATTCCCATGGGATCTTACTATTGAAATCCAACAGGAGGAGCAAATTCTTTGGTGTGAGGGTGCTGGAGCCAGAGAGGTTGTGGAGTCTCCTCCTCTGGAGAGCTTCCAACCACACTTGGCCATTGTGATCCTGGGCAAGCTGCTGTGGGTGCCATGCTGGAGCAGGGGGGCTGGATCGGATGATCTCCAGAGGTCCCTTCAATCCCCACCTTGCTGAGATGCTGTGATTCTGTGAGTGAAGTTTCTCAGCCAGCTAATGAGTGTAATTGCAGGCAGTGCTGCACTAAACTCAGGCTTTTAATTAGCAAAGGAGAAATCGGATTTCCTGAGGTGCGCAGAACCACCAACCTGCTTTTATTGATGGAGGCTGAGAATCTGCTTGAATGCACATCAAGCAGGGTCCTACTGAAAGCCTGGTCGGAGCTTTCGGCAGCCCCGCAGAAGGGGCTGGGGCCAGATCCAGGCTGAGCGGCGGTGGCCGCACAGCTCCAGCGGGACTCTCCCGCTGGCGTCTGCAGGGGGGTAGAGAGCGGCGGAGGATCCTCGCTCCGAACTTCTTCCACTTGCTTTGCATTTGATTCGGAGCTGCTTAAGCGCTGGCAGATTATTCCCCTTTTCCTGGTGAATAATGCATGAGGGTATGCGAGTGGCTGTTCCTTGCCTGAGTGGGCTGCAGATGAGAAGTGTCAGCTCCTTTGCAGCATTCATGTGCGTTTGCTTCTCGGGTTAAAGCTGTGGAGAACCTAGCTATGCTTTTTTGGGATAACTCCCACAAGCGCCAAAAAACTGGTGATGTTTGCTTTTTCTCTTCCTTTCCCACCTGAATACCTGTTATTACAATGAAAAAGTCAGTTGTCAGTTTTCCATCACAAGTCTCTTCTCCTTGGGACTCAAAGATTTGTCTGGCATTGTTGTACCTGCCACTTAAGCTTCATGAAAACTATCAGGAACAGTTGTGTGTGGTGGGTGGGTTTTTTTAATTCTCTGCCACTAAGGTTAATTTGACCGACTCAGAATGCTGATTCCTTCTTGCACCTCCTCCTTGCTCTTCAGCAGGCCCCAAAGAGATAATCGTGGCACCCTTTCCTGCACAACCTTGATGTGCAGATATGTGAATTTCTTGTGTGTAAGATGTGCAGAGTTGTGTGTAGGCAGATCTAATCCCCCACGGAATGCTGCAGGAGTCGAGGCGACACTGCAGTCCAGCCAGCACCCCCTTATGGGTCGCTTAAACGCCCCTAATTTACTGAGGGTCATTTGAGTACCTTTGTGTCGTTAATCACTTGCCGCAGCCGCTGGGGTAGGCAGATCTGTTCTCCTTTGGCAGCTTACTGGAAAATACCCAGAACGTGTGACAGCTGAAGCACAATGATCCTTCTTGCTTGCTCCCGGTTTGGCTTGGAATTACCTATTCAGGGTCATACTCTGATCCCTAAAGCACCCAAACTCTGAAATTTATGTGATGGGACATTTAAATAGAAATATTTGAGGTGCTGAAAACTTCCAGAGGTGTATCTGACATATCAAATCCTTGGCAAGTGGGGTTTGATAGGAGAGTCCTGTGGGATTTTGACTAGGAAGAAATTCCTAAAGTATGAAATACTGTTACAGAACTCAAGTGTCTTGTAAAACAAAGCTCCTCCAAACTGCCCGAGTGTAAGGGTGCCCCTGGAATTTGCAGCCATCCAGCCCTGAACTGTAGATCAGTGTGTTCTAAAATAGCGCCTTTGAGCTGCCTGCAGGCTGTCATTTCCTCGGATAAACGATGGAAAGGGTGTGAAAGTGGAGAGGCTGCGTAGTAAACAAGGCGTCGGGTTTGCAAATGTTTCCAAAGCAGAGAGTTTAATAGCTCAGATAACAGAATCCCACAGAGAGTCAGAAGCAGCTCTCAGAGTGTCTTACGGACTTTTCATAGCAGTTGAGCTAGAGACATTGACAACTGCAGAGAAAACAGGTGGCAGAAAAGCACCTCGCTAGAAGGGTTGCCTGCAGCTAGTGTCAGGTTGTCCAGGATGAATGCTGGAAATAAAACCAAAAAGCAGTAGAGGGGAAAGACAAAAAGTATTTTGATATGTGATTCAGGTTTGGAACCATTCCAAAATATGGTCTGGAAGCTGTTTACCAGAAGGAGAAGTGAACTTTTGGTGACATTGGTTCTGCAATTCCAGTGCTACCAAGGCAGGGTGGGGAGTGGTGGTGGTGTCTCACCCACCACGCCAGAAAGTGGACCTTGGCTTTCCCACGTCATTCCAAACATTGCTGTTCAAGCAGCCTTTTCATTGCTGCAGATGCATGGCTGAGGTATTCCAGTGTTCCAAGCCCTCTGTCATCTTCTCTGCCATCCTTAATCACCTTGGACATTCTTCATTACCTTCCACTGCCTCATTTTTCTTTCCTTGTTTCACCTGCAAAATGTGGCAGCAGGGGAAGCAGAGTTAGAAGCTGAGAGACACTGGAGCTGGCTTCCTCATCTCCTCTAAATGTTCATTTTGTCCATGTTTCCCTTTCCCAGTCCTGCCATTAGAAGAGCTTTGCTTGCATAATCTTCTGTTTTCACATTTTCCCCTTAAAATCAAATTCTGACTTCTAACTACTTTTTGATGTTGCCTTCATTCCTTGGCCTTCTTAAAGGTTCCTGCTTCCCATATCCAAGTAGAAGTCCCTGGAATCTGTTGCTGTCAGGTAAGGGTTAATCCATGATAATTTTTCTGTTTGGGGGCCTTAGTAGAAAAGTCTGATTTTGGTGCTCATATTCCAAGTGAAGGAAAATTGAGAAAGCAGAGAGGTCTTTGAGGAGCACAGCTTTCCCAGAAGGAAAGGCTTCAAGACCCCTTTCTATTGCCTTGAGCTTAAGTTGATGGTAGATAAAGAGGGTATCTGCTAATGATTCAGGGCTCTAGATGACTCTCTGCCTCAGGACACTGCAAAGATGGATAGGATAAAGTGTTTGCACTGTAAGATGCTATTCGCTGTGACTCTTGTTGTGTTCTATTCCATGTCCAAGCTACACAGCTAAGGGAGTGATTCAGTGCTGTACTCTCCACTGAGGCTGTCAGGGTGTGCTTGGGGGCTGTAATTTCTTAATCAGAGAACCAGAGAATGCTTTGGGTTGGAAGGAACCCTTAAAGGTCATCTTGTCCATCCTCCCTACAGTAAGCAGGGACATCTCAAACTAGATCAAGTTTCTCAGAACTCCATCAAGCTAGGCCCTGACTGTCTCCAGGGATGGGGCTGCCTCTTGCTCTCCAGGCAGCCTGTTTGAGTGTTCCAGCACCCTCATAGCAAACACTGTCCTCCTGATGTCCAAAGATGTTTGATTTGCCATGAAAGAGGACTGCTCCTAGGCTGTATTCAGATGAGAATGTCTCAGCTCCATGTCCCAGGGACACACAGGCACACACCAGTGCCTCCCTCCCCTCTGCTGAGTTTCCCGTAGCTGGGAAGGAACTGCATCATGCTCTGGTTCACGTCGGTCTGAGCATCCCAAACAAACTGCACCCAGCGGGGACAGGGGCTGTGAGAGATACTGTAGAGGACATCCAAGACAAGGACAAGAGCTGGGCTAAGTCTTTCCAGAGTCTGATGTACTCTAATGGCAGCAAAGTGGTATAATGGGGCAGTGCAAACAGCACCAGGCAGCTCTGCAGAGCTTCATTTCTTCTGCCTTTATTCACAGGAGAGACAATGATTACCAGCAAGGCAGACAAAGCACAGCCTGTGTGCGGAGGTGTTATTGACAGTAGTTTTTACATCACTTGTCTCTCTGAAGCACAGAAATGTGGTGCCTGATTAACAAAATCTCACTCATTCTGGAGCTGCTGGAAAAGGCTTTATTTAATTCTGGGCCACCTTCTCTATAAAGACCACGGAACACCTCTTGAGCACATCTAAACTGTAAATGAGGAAAAGTGTTTGGAACAGCAGACTTCTTTTGTGGAGTGGCACTGGGATTTATACTGTCAAGGAGAAATAATGCAGTCCTGCATTTCAGCTCACAGCTGTCTTGCAGGTGACTTTTCAGCTAGAATTCTGTGTCCAGGCAGCCTGCTTAATCTGGGCCCTTTAGCCTGGGGAAGCTAGTAAATGTGCAGCAGAAAAAAGGACAGCTTTGGTTAGACTATGTGACAAAGGCTTCATGGTGTGGGCCAGCTGAGCAGCTGCGAAACGTGAGCTGTCGGGGTGGCAGGTTGCAGGAGACTAAGGTGCACTAGGGTTGTTTTTTAACTGGAGATTGAGGGGCACGTTGCAGTAAATGGCTCAGCACCAGATTTGCTGGACTTCAATACCGGCTGCACTTGAAGGTCCTTTCCAGCCACAATGATTCTCTGATCCTGTGGTGGACGGGCTGTTCTCACTGAGCCTCTCTTCCATCCGTTATCAACATCACCCATTTCATTTTGATGCCTGGGGTTTTGGGTCTTTCCCCAAAGCCTCAGTTGATCCATAGCAAGCTTTCAATGCAGTTTCATTGTTTTTCTGGCTTTAAAGTTATAATCTAGGGGATCTGGGGTTTAAAAAAAAACCCAACCAACAACTAAATTAGTCTAACTGGTAAAGGTAAGATTACCGGTTGTCAGAGTCAAATTATGCTGTGTTTTCTCCCATGGTTACAACCTTTGTAATGCAATGTATGGATGTACCATGCTCTGGTTTTATTAGACACTGGAAATTACCTCCAGAACTGCTTAGCACTGCTTGGGTTTATGACATTTTCTGTTCTTGTCAGAATCTGCCATGACAATTCCTTAATGAGGATTCCTGATTCTTCTCCATCTTTACCTGATAAAATGTTCACAAACGCACAGTGTGGAGCATCGCCTCCTGCCTGTGCCAAAGGCATCGAGAGCTGGTCTCATTCTGCAGACTAGGGATGTGCAGCTGGAGAGAAACTTGTGTTGAAGTATTCGTGGAATTTATGCAAAGTATTGAAAACCAAAGTGCCCAAAGGGGTTACAAAGCACCAAGCAAAAGTCCTAGTCCTGCTTCTGTGGCTTTCTGTCGCTGCAGCAGCTTTGAGCTGATCCAGGCTTGACCTAACTGACAGTTTAGCAGTTCCCTAAGCCCAGCAAGCTGTTGTCAGTCCTCTCTGTTTCGGAAGGCACGACGAGAGCAGAGGCTTGACTGAAGTGTCCCCATCGTCCAGGCATCCCCAGCTGATGGAACAAGAAGCTCTGCTGGGGAGCTGTGGTTTAATTAACACAGCTTTGAGACAGACCCTACATGAAGCAGCACAGAACTCACCTCGAGTTCACTTTGTACAATTGTTTTCAGTGCTCATATGACCAAAGTCTTCCCAAATTAGAGAGATGAGCCTTTCAGAAGCTAATGAAGGCACAGTTTCATAACCAAGCATTTGAGCAACTTGTGCCACTAAGGCTGAAGTCACAAATCCTTGTCCTGTACTGAAAGCAAGTGACAGCTTTCCAGCAGCGGCTTCAAAGCTGCTGCTGTCTTCTGTGTATGAGGGAGGTCGCACCAGGACACACACTTTGATATCAGAAGACATTATGCAGTGCACCCATCACGTTGCATCATCGTTGGAACAAAGCTTGCTCATTTTGTGTCTTTTCCTTACATTAAAGCTTAATGGCAAGAAACTGAAATTGTACAAGGAGAACAAATGGGTCCCTACACGTCTGGCTTTCTGGCTGTGGTTTCACAGAGGTGGGAGCTGAAGTCAGCAGCCCTAATGAGCAGTTGTGAGATGTCAAAGCTTCAGCCTTTGTGAGCCACTCCATGTTTTCTGTTTCCAGGTGTAGCTGGAAACATTGGATTTGCTGAAGTTGGTGTAGTACAGCAGCCAGTCACAGCTCATTTTCCCAGCTTACTATCTTCAGCATTTTGTGGGGGTGTCTGTACCCTGTTTAGCTTCTCATATTTCAAACATTTCTAGTTTCCCTTGGGACAGTTTGGCATGTCCCAGTGCCCCTCATTGTTCAGAACCATTTTGATCTCATGAAGAGCTGGGATAGATTGCCAAATTAACAAATACCTGAATGACCTGGAACTCTTTCGTGGTAGTGCTTTTGTGCTTGAATGGAGACAGCATCCAGGTCAGCAGCCAGGGTCTTGTGCAGCAGCTCCGGGTCACAGCGGTATGAGGGCTGCTTCTGTGGCTTTCTTAGCCATTGTTTTGGTAGCATGCTACTGTGCTCTGTAATTCTGTCCTCACATTTGCTTCTCTGTAATGCCTGGAGGGAATTTGAGCAATGCCTCACACTAAAACAGCATCAGTAAATAATTTAAAATAGATATAGACCTTTTTAGTGTGATTTAATAATTAAAAACCCTTCTAAGAGAAGGGCAGCTCCACAGAGACCTCTGGTGAAGACCCGAGAACCTTGTTTGAGAAGTGGTGGCTCTGGCCAGTACCTGAAGTTTCTGGATTGTTATGAAGTTGTCAGCTGTGACAGTTAGAGGAGAATCCTCTCAAGCAGCTTGTAGTCCCCAGAGTCTTCCTCCTTCATATCACTTTGCAGTTTCAGACCTAAATTGTCATGGCACATTCAGATCATGAAAATATTCCCCCTCTCCACTCTCACTGCTCTCTTCAGATAGTCGTTAAACAATGTGAATGCAGCTAATAACTTAGTTAAGGTGTCCAAGCAGTATTCTATTAACCAATCCAGCCTCTTTGCATACAGCTCTTGCTCTCATGCATGTCTACAGGAACATACAGCTAGGGAAGCCTGTGGCTGGCATTTTGTTTCCTATACACAGAGCCATAGGTGTAAACTGTGATGTTAGCTTCGTTTAGGAAGCCAGACAGAGAAAGGTGTTGCCTAAGGATGTAAAAATATTTTACTCTCTCATGATTTGAGAAGTCACTGAAACTAGCAGACCCTTGGTGTGTGCCTGGCCCCCTGTTTACTGGTACTAAATTTCCTACCTCCTTTTCCATGTGTTTTTTTGTACGGGTTGAAACTCTTCCCTGGGTATTGCCTCATAGTAATCCTTGGCTTCCTGTTTAACAGCTTCAGCTCTCTTTCACAGCCTGTTTACACCGGTCTCCAGACCACGAGGGTTCTTTCCTCTCTTCTCGCTGTATGTTTGCATGTCTTTTCCCTTGCAGTGCTCTCTGTTAGCGAAGACCTGGTTTGTACCTGGCATTGAGTTGTGTGTTGAGGGGTTTGTTCTGTCACTAGGCACCAGCAGGTATTGAAAAGGCAGGATGTTGGTAGATGTAAAGCAGTAATATTGTAGAAGCCAAGAAAATGATCATCAGCCCCAGAACTGTAGTCAGGAGACGGATGCTTTCCTCTCCTCCTTTGTTTTCGTCCTGTAGAGTGGCAGAATAGACAAGAAAGATCAGTGGAATGTGGAGACAAAGGTTTGCAGCTGTAAAAGTGCAGAGCAACAATAGCCCTGACAGTTCAGCCCTTTGAAGAGCACAGCTAAAGGTTAAGTGGGTTGGTAAGGTGGATTTTGTTTCAGAATCTTATTGAGCCTTGAGGGAGAGTAAAAGAGAGAGAGTCTGTTTTGCGTACAATGGTGTTTACCACTGCAGTCCTGGTTTTCAGAAGAGGTTGTCCCTTCCTGGCAGGCAATGACCAGAAAGTCTCCTGTAGTCACTTCTGAGCCGACCCCACAAACTTTTAAGTGCTAAGCTTCTTGGCTGTGTGAACTGCAAAGAGTTCTAAGTGAAGCAAGCACTGCCTGTTCTTTTTGCTAATGGCCCAGTGGAACACCTGTTAGAAATGAATTTCCATGTTAATATTTGGATCCTCATCTGTTGCAATATTGATAATGTTGGACTAACAAAATGGAAGCTTCTTGGGCTGTGTTTCTGTTGGGGCTGAGCTCTGCAGAGTACAAGGCACTGTGATTGCTCGCTGCTGTTGAAATTTTCACTCTTGCTCCACAGATTATTCCACTCCCTTTGTGGGACAAAGCAGAATTTCTTTTGCTAAGTCTAGGTTCCAGAGGAATGCAGGGCAGGAGCAGAGGTAGGGATGAGCCACACTGCTCCAGGCAGTTTGTAGCCACCAGTGACCATGGTGGGCTGTGCAGAGCTACCTGCCTGCCACCTTCTCTGGCCGGTGTGATTAAGGACTGCAGCCTGATTGCTCCTCCCAGTCGTGTGCTTAGAAAAATCCATGCACTGTGGTGGTTCGGAGGAATGAGGGGAGAAGTACTTCTGAATCCTCTTGCACCATTCTGTTCTTCTGTTTGTCCTCCACAGACCATTTCTGTTGTCCTGTAATAGTAATTGTCTTGCATCATTCAAATGCACTTCTGTTTCTTGACTGAAATTCTGGACCCGTTAGAGTCCAGAGCAGAAGACAGACCACAGAGACTGGGATCTAAACAGCTCTGCCTCTCCATTTAGCCATCACTTTACCTGCAGAATGGGAGGAGCATTTCTGTTCCCTTTCTACAGCCTGCAGAACCTGAGGTACATCTCTTCCAGTGTCATACCTGGGTGACTGGTACAGCAGCTTGCTCAGGGTTTGTTTTGTAGTCTTCTCTGCATGAATTTAAATCCCTAATTAGTCATTCCTGCATCTTAATTATTTATTGTGCTGCCTTTGGTTGCTAAACGATTGGGTGAATCTCTGTTAAGTTGGTGCCTGGTGTTCAGCAACTGAACGAGAGGCTGCAGGGCTTGCACCTCGCTCCTCCGTGCAGGGACCAGACGCACGCTGCTCTCCTGTGTGCTGCAGGCGTCCCTGAGCTGCCGAGGCTGTCGCTCCTAAGCATCTGAGAGCAGCAGTAATCCCTTGGTGTTTTCTCCACTGAAAAGCTCTTTCAGGTTCTGTCTCCCACACTTGATGACAGTCACTGGAACTTCTTCCTGCCTTCCAGTTCTTCCACTCCCATTATATTAATTTCTTGATCTCCAATGTGTTGTGAGTCCCATCTATTCCTCCTTCTCCTTTTCTGCTGCTATGTCCTGGATGTTCTTGCACCTTCTCAACACAAAAGAAAGCATGGTCATAGGCAGGGGGACTTAGCATGACTTATTTCTACATTTGTCACCAAATTCTCAGCCAGGAAAAATACTTTATGGAAAATCTACTCTTCCAGTGAAGGCTTCCCCCCAACTCGCTAAATTTCTGTTTATCTTGGTTCTGTTCCATTCTGGTTTTGCCACCCTTCCACCAGCTGAGGAAGCAGTCTCAGACTTTCCTAACTTCCAAGGCTGGGGGTTGCAGACAACCCTTGGCTGTGTTTCTGTTCCTTTGCAACAGAGACATCTTGGGAACAATGCTCACCTGTATAGAATTATAGAGTGGTTTAGGTTGGAAGGAAGCTCAAATCTCATCCAGTTCCAACCCCCTGCCATAGGCAGGGACACCTCCCACTAGAACAGGTCACTCAAGACCTCATCCAACCTGGCCTTGAACACCTCCAGAGAGGGAGCAGCTACAACTTCCCTGGGCAACCTGTGCCACCACCCTCACTGGAAAGAAATTCTTCCTGACATCCAATTTCAGTCTCCCCTCTGCCAGTTAAACCCATCACTCCTTGTCCTGTCATTACAAGACCTTGTCAATAGTCCCTCCCCAGCCTTCCTGTAGCCCCCTTCAGATACTGGAAGGCCACTCCAAGGTCTCCTCAAGGCCTTCTCTTCTCTTGGCTGCAGAGCTCCAACTCTCTAGTTGAATAGGCCTGGGTGATAGGTTGGACTGGATGATCTTGGAGGTCTCTTCCAACCTGACTGATTCTATGATGATAATTCTCTCTCAGCCTGTCCTCATAGCAGAGCTGCTGCATCTTTGTGGCCTACTCTGGACTCGTTCCAACAGCACAGAGCTTATGCCCAGTTACTGGTCATGGCAATGCCATGTCCCAGCATGGTTATGCTGCTGTAAGCAGAGTAGCACTAAAGAGTCACTGGCAATAAGGAAAAAGAAGCTGACACTGTCTTGTGCTGGGAAGCAAAATCAGGGATGTGTGCCCTGTATTTAGATGTGGCTGTGATCTTTCTATTGACCTATACAGCTTCGAAGCTGTGCCCTTGCTGAGGGGACTTGGAAGCAGAATCTTGTCCAGAAGCAGTGGGTCCTCAGAAGCCAAAGCTTCTGGGGCTACTGGAGGATTGCTGCATTACCAGTTCCCAGTAAGATTGTCTCTGATGTTCACTAGTGGAGCTACGGACTGGAACTTTTCCTTTGTTTTGGATCTCTAGTGCAGAAGTTAGTAAAAGAGAAAAATTCTGACAGGAATGTGGATTTGCCTCCCATTGTCACTTCTGAAATGCACATCTTCATAGAGAATCATCTAGGTTGGAAGAGACCTCCAAGATCATCCAGGCCAACCTAGCACCCAGCCCTGTTCAGTCAACCAGACCATGGCACTAAGTGCCTCATCCAGGCTTTGCTTGAACACCTCCAGGCACGGTGACTCCACCACCTCCCTGGGCAGCCCATTCCAATGCCAATCACTCTCTTTGCCAACAGCTTCCTCCTAACATCCAGCCTATACTTCCCCTGGCACAACTTGAGACTATCCCCTTGTCCTGTTGCTGACTGCCTGGCAGAAGAGACCAATCCCCACCTGGCTACAACCACCCTTCAGGTAGTTGTAGACAGCAATGAGCTCTGCCCTGAGCCTCCTCTTCTCTAGGCTAAACAACCCCAGCTCCCTCAGCCTCTCCTCAAAGGGTTTGTGTTCCAGGCCCCTCACCAGCTTTGTTGCCCTTCTCTGGACACCTTCCAGCACCTCAACATCTCTCTTGAGTTGAGGAGCCCAGAACTGGACACAGTACTCAAGGTATGGCCTGACCAGTGTTGAGTACAGGGGAAGAATAACCTCCCTCCTCCTGCTGGCCACACTGTTGCTGATACAGGCCAGGATGCCATTGGCTCTCTTGGCCACCTGGGCACACTGCTGCCTCATCTTCAGCCTACTATCCACCAGTATTCCCAGGTCTCTTTCTTCCTGGCTGCTCTCAGCCACTCTGTCCCCAGCCTGTAGTGCTGCTTGGGGTTGTTGTGGCCAAAGTGCAGAACCCTGCACATAGCCTTGTTAAATCTCATCCCATTGGCCTCTGCCCACCCATCCAACCTGGCCAGGTCCCTCTGCAGGGCTCTGCTACCTTCCAACAGCTCCACACCTGCTCCTAGCTTGGTGTCATCTGCAAACTTACTGATGCTGGATCAATCCTCTCATCCAGATCATCAATAAAGATGTTGAACAGGACTGTGCCCAGCACTGATCCTTGGGGAACACCACTAGTGCCAGCTGCCAACTCGATGTGGGTCTTGGGTGACTCCTTTGCACATGGGGTCACACGATCACTGTGGTTGGGAAAGACCTCTAAGATCAACAAGTCCAACTATTAGTTAACTCCACCAGGGCCACTACCACACCATATCCTTGAGCACCAGATCTAGATGGCTTTGAAATGCATCCAGGGATGGCAATTCAGCTGCTTCCTGGGCAGCCTCTCCCAGCTTTGCCTTCTGTACTTTCTCTTCTAGTCCAAGTGCTCCTGCTGCTTCTAAAGATGGGCTGTTTGGTACTTACCTTCTTGTGCCTGAAACTCTGGTCCTGGGTATGTGAGTGCATCATCAGGGCTTAGTTTAGATGTGTCTCTGCAGATGCTGACAGGCTAGGTCCTAGGTGGTCAGTGCCAAATGATCCTTCCTCTGCGTGGACAGGCAGAGTAGTTCCACATGTGTTAGTGCCAACATGAGCGCCGTTTCTCTCCTAACCACACTCTGCAGTTGCTCTGGATCTGCCTTTGCAACACCACAACTCAGCCAGCAGCATAGGGACATTACGTGTATGTACAGTTCCTCTTATTTCTCTGATCTTTCTTGGGGCTGTGCAGTACCACTTTCACTGCCTTCGTTTGTATCACTTGTCCAGAAGCAAACGAGTTATGTTGAAGCCTGAACTTGGAAGTCAAATTGTGTTGTGGTGCTCCTGGTGTCTGAGGTGTCAGTGCATCCAGAGCACTTCTAGGAGTGTCTTGGAAGTCAGCCACATGTTTTCCACTGAATTAGTGGCTCCCATGTAACTGTACCACTGCTGCCAGAAACAGAAATGGGAGTATTTCTTGAAACAAGGTGCTGGTGAGATGCCTTTTGGGTCTTGGGGCTTAAGCTTGCATCTTCTTTATTCTTTGGATTGATCTTATTTACCTGCTTTGACTTACTGCCCTATATAAATGAGTCCCTGTGCGTATTCTGGTTACATAAGATCCGAACTCGTCTCTCAGTGCACTATCAAGACACAGGCTCCGTGGGGGGAGGAACTGTCTTCCTTCAGCATTTTCAAACCTTGTGAAATGTGATAAGCCCCTGAACCAGAAGCAGGCAGAGCACTGCTAATATTGCTTTAATTATTAATCCACCTCGAGACCTCTTCAGTGAGCAAGGCCAGGCCTTCCTTTCTGAATGGGATTAACCACTGAGAACATTACAAATGCTGCAGACACCTACATGTTTGTACAAAGATAACCCCTGCTGCAGCGGATGCTTCCGTTTTTATCCTCTCTTATTTTTACCAGCATGATTCATTTCTGAGATGAAGAAATGTAGGCTACAAATGTAATTTAAAATACTGTTATTTTAATGAACAAGTCAGCAATGTTTTCATTTCTGTTTAACACCAAATGTCTAAATGGAACTAAGGATAGTGAGACAATTATCAGCTGAAATTATTGGGTTTTATCTTGTAAAGATCCTGCTGCTAACATGCCTTTAGATAGAGCTTGCTCTCCTCTATTTAGAAGAGGAGATATTTTGGGGTTGCATTGCGTAGCTACTCTCTGTAACATGAAAGACAATTGGAAACCAGCAGTGAGAAACTCTCTGCTTGGCTAACCCAAATGTGCAGCGTCTCACAAGTCTAAGTAGAACTCCTTAGGTACTCGGCAGTGCTTAGAAACATAGAATGGTTGGGGTTGGGAGGGACCTCCAAAGATCTGCTTTGGAACTGAGATGATGATAAGAAGAGCAAATGGGGAATTCTGGAAGACTGCTTATACTAGATAAGAGGAAGAAGTGTGTAGAGTGGCAGGAAGATTATGCTCAGGTCATGATGGAAGCAGTGAAAGGCAACTGTAGCCATGAGGAGAAGGGAAGATGAGACTGAAAAACTGAAGTGAAGGACACCAAGATTTAGGAGGTGAAAGAGAAAGGAGCTAGGGCTAAAACAGGGTATCACAGGTTTGTTCCTTTGCTGTTTTCTTGTAATCCCTGTCTTGGGCTAACTCAGTAAATCAGGAGTGGCTGCATGTTTGAGAGATGCTTGAGCCAGAGGTGGGCAATAAAGGAAGCTGCATCTGGAGTATTGGGTCCAGTTCTGAGCTCCCCAGTTCAAGAAGTATAGGAAAGGGTACAGCAAAGAGATACAAAGATGCTCAGGGAACTAGAACATCTCTGATGAGGAAAGGATGAGGGGCTTGGGGCTGTTTAGCCCGAAGAGGAGACTCAGAGGGGATCTCAGCAATGTGTGTAAATACTTTAGAGGGTGGCTGCCAGGAGGATGGGGCCAGGCTTTTCTCAGTGGTCCCCAGTGACAGGACAAGAGGTACGAGGCACGAGCTGGAACATAGAAAGTTCCACCTCAACAGGAGCAGGAACTTGTTTACCGTGAGGGTGGTGGAGCACTGGAGCAGGCTGCCCAGAGAGGTGGTGGAGTCTCTGGAGTCACTCAAACCCCACCTGGACAGCATCCTGTGCACCCTGCTGTAGGTGAACGTGCTCTGGCAGTGGGTTGGGCTGGGTGGCCTGCAGGGTCCCCTCAGCAGCCGTCGCTCTGTGGTTCTGTCATTCACAGTAGGTGTCCTGCTTCATCCTTATGCACCTCACATTGTGATTTAGGTCCGTATGGGTGCTGCAGAATGTTGCCAGAACAGAGAGGATGCATTTCAGAGCCAATGTGCTGAGGGAACAGTGCTGGTAGATAAGCCTGAAGAACTGGATCCAAGTGACTGACACCTAAAGCAGCAGAAATGAATGTCTCCAGTGCCTGCCGTCCTCCAGCACTCACAGCTGCCTCTCTAGACCAGTGCTAGCCATTCTGCCTGTGCCTCTGGAACCCATGTGGCCACTGTGGCTGTTTATGTATTTTATAACTTCTTCACAAGTCCAGTCTTCTTGTTTCTTCTGCTGCTGTGGTGGTGTGTCATTCTCCCAAACCCCCAGTTGCCAGCAGTCTACACTTTTCAGTGGTGAAAATCATGTTGTCCTAAATAAAACTGACGTGATCCACCAACACTTTGGGAAGCACAGATGCTTTGTCCCACTATTTACTAAAGAGGTTCACACTTAGATTAAAGCAGTGAAATCAAACCACTGAATAAAGCCTGGAACAAGATAATGAGTTAAAAAATTCTCTGAGAGCTTTTGGTAGGAGGCAAGTTACATGAAAGCAGAATGAGATTGTTTCCTGCACAGCACTGGAACACAGAGGCAGCATGCAGTCCAGAACTGCTGCTTTTGTTTTCCCTAGCATCTTCTGTAGTTTCATTTGTCTTTGCTCTCCTCTGCAACATCAGACTGCAACCCATCAGTTTGGGTGCTGCATCCAAAGCCCATCAGTGTCAGACTTTAAAAGAAGGATCAGGCATCTCTGTCTGCAGGAGCTACCGGCCAGGAAATGCTCTTCTCTTGGAATGGCACAGCCTATGTGGTTATTTCTTTATTTGACTGATTTATTCATTTTCAGCATAAACTTTGTGTACTGAGACATGTGCTGACCCGATGTTAAGTGGCATTTCCCCCAGCCCAGCAGATCCACAATGCAAAGCATGGAATGGATTTGTTGCATACCTCAGTGCTTCTGAGTGGTGCTGCATCAGGACTAGATTTCCTGGTGCATTATTAGCAGAGAAAATGCCACCATCCTTTCAGAAGCTTGTTTGAAGTGCAGAACAATTTGTAGTGGGATCGAAATACATCTGATTTGTATTTTTGGCTTCTTGTTGGAGGTGAAAGAGTGCAGCTTTGGGGGTTCACACTCTGATGCTTTCAGTTTGAGCTGATAGTCTGAGCTAAACAAGTCTTCCTCTTCAGACATCATACAAGTTGTTAATCTCTTGCTTCAATGACACTTCTGAGTAGCTGTTTGCTAATAGCCCATTGGAGCACGAAGATGAATGATTCTGAGTGAGTTCTCCTTGCTGGTGAATCACAGAGTCATAGACTTGTTAAGGTTAGGGAAGATCTCCAAGATCATCGTGCTGCTTTGAGACTAATTGGAGTATTTTGGTGACAGAAATTAGATCGTTGGTTGTAAAAAGAAAATAACAATGAAGTCTATATCCTTGAGTGGTTTGCTGAGAGGGATAAAAAGCCAAAACAGTAAACCATTTGTCCCACTCTGTCCTGGGATGCAGCTTCCTTTCGCTTTTCCTTGGTTCTGCTCTAATTATCTCTCCACTAACACATAACAAAGCTTTGCTGATTGGTTTTGTGTGCCTGTCTGGGAAGGTAGAGGGAGAAACAGGAGGTAGCTTTGAGCCCCTTCTGGGCAGTTTCTTTGTCTGGGAGGGGGGTTGGATTTCTATGTTATTTCTAGTTTGTATATAATAGTGAATATGTTGTGCATTATATGCTGCTAAATTTAGCTTTGTTGTAAACAGAGCTTTAGCTTACTAAGCCAAGCCATCTGAGCTGGTCTGGTAAATTTCAATAGTGGTAGTGGGAAGTTCCTGATCCACCACAGTCATCAAATCCAACACCAACCCAGCACTGCTTTGGCCACTAAATTGTGTTCCAGCACGAAAAGAGACCTTGAAATCAGCCTAGGCCCTATTTAAAGGAGTCAATTAAACCAGGTATATTTGTGGTTTATGTTCTGCAACTCACCCACTGCCATTTCTGGATGGCTTCACAGTAACTGTCTGCTTTGTAAAAGGTCTTCTCTTTCCTTGTCTTCACAACCATCAGAAAATGACTTGCTGGCTGGGTGCACACATGTGTAGAAGATAGATAAAATATTTACTGGAGCTGTTTGTATTATTCAGAGTCAGACTGGATGTTACTTTCAGCCCAAACATGCCTAATAGAAATGTGGGGCTGTGGATTCTCCAGGAGTATGAAACTTGGAGAAGCCTTTGTCAGAGGTGGCCTTGGGTTCCTCTCTGGCTGAGGGAGAACACTGCAGGATTGGAGGGGGTGTTTGGATGGGTTGCTTTTTGATGTGGCAGAATACCTGTTGGGCCGAACGTGAGCTGCACGGTTTTTGTTCCAGCGAGCTGTTTTCTTCCATGTTGCTGATGGATTTCAATCAGGCTTTAAATTTCTCCCGCAGCTCTTGTAGCTTTCTCTCATTGGGTTTGCTTTTCTCTCTCTCCAAGATGCTGCTTGCAATACATCTGCCTCGTCACAGGCCATTGTTTCCTCCTCACTTCAGCCTTCTACGCAAAACCAAAGGGTTTCATTTCCTCACCTTTTAACCGTCCATTGTTCCACTTGTGCCTGCATCCCCTGCTCAGATTCCTTAGGCAGCTGAAGGCTCCAAAGCAGCTCCTCATCCTCGGGGATGAGGGTTGGTTTTTGTTCTCAGGTAAATGCTGCTCTGCGTTTGTGTACTGCTGCAGCAGTAGCCTGTGAGTGGTGCCACAGTGAGCCTCCTAAGTTCCTTTTCTGAAAAGAGGCCTCTGTGGCCGTCAGGCTCCGGTGGGCTACTGTGTCTACACCTGGCGCCTTCTATCGGAGCCATTCCAGACGCTTCTTCTGGCACACAGGTTTTAAGCAACGCTGAGCAGGTTTTAAGTGCTATCTAACTAAAAGGTTCTCTGTCTGCTCTTGGTGTTGTGTAAGCATCTGAAAGTCAGGCTGTCCAGCTGTGCCTCTTGCTGCAGAGCAGGCAGCTCTGAACCTCCCTGCCTTACTGCCGTGGGCAGATCTGGGTGACTATGGCAAGGAGCAAGGGCTGGGTTTTGTTTCCCATGATTCGAAGCTTCTTTATGTGTGGCAACTCTCCACTCGGCTCCCCTGAAATGCACCCATAGGCACCTCATGTTCTTAATTATTGCAACCATTCTAACAACAGGAGCTGTGTGGAGCGTTTGCAGCAGAGCTGGGAGCCCAGCAGTGGCTGGTTCACTCCACCACACACGGAGCTGTCTCTCATTAAGCCGTTCTAGCTTCTTGTCTTGTTTTGAAAGTAGGCTCAGTGAAGGCTCCTTGTGAGACCAGAGTGAGACTGGCCCTCGTCACACGGAGCAAGGCATGGGGATGTCAGCGCAGCAGAGATGCCAGGTGACGGAAGGGATGTCTGGCACATGGCTGCAGAACTTGAGCTGCTTTTGGTGGGTTTCTTTCTAATTGATAACTCCTGCCATCTGTTGTTGAACCAGCCCTCTGCCATCCTTCCCTCCACACAGCCTCCTGCCCCCACTCCACCCTGCAAACTTGGACTGACCGCCCAGCGGCTGCTAACAAGAGCTGCTGGGTGGTGTAGAAGGTGCTAACGGTGGTGAGAGACACCAGTGCTAGGTCAGCTAAGGCTGGACTGCTTGAGCATCATCTGCCCGTGCTCAGATGCTTCTCATTGCTGCTCTGACTGCAGGTTTCTGAGCGAACTCCCTAGATTTTTTCCAGATAAATAACAACCACCCCCCCACCAGCCCCCTTTGCTTTATGAAATAGGTTTAGTTCTTCCTCTCAGGTGGATTCCTGTCACTGCTGCCTGTGCTCCTGAGCCCCTTGGAAGCAGTAAGTAATCCAGAAACACTGCACCAACCTAGATTAATTCCCCTCCCCCCCAGCATCTTTTTGTACTTTCCAGTCTATATTTGAATCTGTCTTTTCTTGTCTAACTGCATTTGGTGCCATAGCATACAGGAAGCCTGTTTCGTAGTGGAGAGCATTGCATTTGCACATGCTATAGGAGCTGTATTTTTAACAGAGCCCTGGCTGGGTGTGCAAGCTAAACGGATTTTTCTGTCAAGAACTCCAGGATGAGCAAAGAACAAAGCATGGCAATCATAGCTGTGTTCTACTGTTACCTGAGGAGCCCCTGCTCTTGGGAGTGTCTGGGTGGGACAGTTAAGTAAAGGTGTAGATCTGAACAGGTAATTTCATGCTTTTTCTAAAGGTATTTAAGTGCTAGAAAATAGATCC
This sequence comes from Tricholaema leucomelas, assembly GCA_013400475.1. Classification (NCBI taxonomy): domain Eukaryota; kingdom Metazoa; phylum Chordata; class Aves; order Piciformes; family Lybiidae; genus Tricholaema lacrymosa; species Tricholaema leucomelas. The sequence goes on from WAAF01007052.1 coordinate 19,810, forward strand.
TCAAGAGCAGCCTGGAGAAGGCAAGGGAGACATTCTGGCTTTCTACATCTCCCTTGGAAGGAGGCTGGGGTGAGGTGGGCGTTGGTTTCTTCTCCCAAGGAACAAGTGACGAGACAAGAGGAAATGGCCTCAAGCTGCATCAGAGAATGTTTAGGTTGGACATTAGGAGAAATTTATTCCCCCAAAGGGCTGTCAAGCCCTGGCCCAGGCTGCCCAGGGAAGTGGTGGAGTCTCCATCCCTGGAGGGGTTTCAGAGCTGTGGTGCTGAGGAGCAGTGAGAGCAGCTGTGAAATTCAGTTGCCTGTTGTCATAAATGTGCAGAGCAAAGCTATTCAAACCCAGCCTGAGAGCCTGTGGTTTGAGTTGGGTGTGAGGTGGCCTGTTCTGAGATGTCCCTGGGCAGAGCTCACACCTTCTCCTGAGGGGCAGACAGACCTTCCCTCGCCTCTGCTTGGAAAGGTCTTCGTGGGTTTTGGGTTATGGATTCTAAGGGCCTGAGGGTTACGTTATTGTTGTGTCCTAGCACAGTCAAGTTTTAGGTTTTTGTCCTCAGCTAATAATACCACTGCAGAAAATCTTTCAGGAAAGGATGGAAGCTGCTGGAATATTTTATTTTTTAACTTCCTAACCCCACAGATTTTAGGAATTTGGATAAAATAAACAAATTCAAAGAAGCTATTAAAGAAAATGTCCAAAAAAAGAAAACAAAATCCCACCCTGTGCCTGCAGCAATGCCCTGACTTGCTTGGCTGCCAGCTTTTCCTGCAGTGCAGTAGTGCTCAGTGCAGTAGGCTCTGCATGGAGCTTCCTGCATCGGGGAAGAGACAGGCAGTTAAGTGGAAGGAAATGATTACTCCTCAGGTGATGTCTCTGCTGGTGTAGATCAGGAAGAGTTCCTGTGCTTGCCATGAAACTCAATAATTTCAAATGACTTTAATATATTCGTCGTTTTTATAGCACTGACTAGAACTCCCCAGCTGATGACATGCTGCAGAATCTAATCAAAATACTAACTTCTGGGACTGATTTTGGTTGACTACAGTGGCCTCTTTGGTTCTGTTACTGGCTATGAACAGATGTGAATGAGCACAACTGAGGTCTTTTCCAGCCTTAGTGGAAAAGTCAGTGAATGAGTCAGTGAATGCTTGGCCTGCACCTCCTTTCTGTCACTGGGGTTGTGGTTCCTAAAGCACAGAGATGAGCAGAGGGAGGCTGGGGTTTTCTTCTGGGTCATGCTCCTCTGGAAGGATGCAGGGATCAACCCGTGCTCTGTGTCATCAGTAACTAGGCTGTCCTGTACTGTGTAAGATGAAGATACTCTCCCTGGGAACTCCGTGGGTATTTCAGCAGTGCCTGGAGCTAAGGAGAGCCTGAGCCCGTACCATGTAAGGATCACTTTGCTTTGCTAAATGCAAGTGCTTAGTGCCTGCCTAGCTTTTAGAAAAGGCTGTCTCAGCCACATCTGTAAGCAAAAACTAGGATTTCAGTCTCTTTCAGGAACTACCACCATGAAAGTCGTTGCTGTTGGTCCCCATGGGGCTATCAAAGCAGAGACACATGTAAAAAGTGAGGTTTTGGTGCAGGATCCCTCAGCCTTCACATGCTGTGGGCTGAGATCAGTTAGGAAGCACAATGGACATCTGCAAGAGGTTTGTTAATGAGAATTCCTTTAGCATTTGTAGCTCCAAATGTCATTGGGGGACTGAAGTGAGATAACAGAAAAAGTAGTGCAAAGAGCAGTGGCACAAAGAAGGTTAGGCTGGACAGGGCCTTGGGCAACCTGGGCTAGTGGGAGGTGTTGCTGCCTCTGGCAGGTAGTTGGAGCTGGATGATCTTTGAGACCCCTTCCAGCCCAACTCATTGTATGACTCTGTGAGTAACGTTTCATGCTCCAAGTTGGTGGTATGGTGGTTCTAGTGGAGCTGTTCTTGTTCTGGAGGTAGCAGTGGCTCTTAGGGAGGGAATGAATGCACGGATTTGTGAGTTAGCAGCATCAGTTCATTCTTTAGGGAGCTTTGCATCTTCTCAAAGTCAGGAAGTAATTTCTTCTTGTCAAACACAGATGTTGATTGATGGCCACATGTGTCCAACATTTCCTCTAGTAAGATTTCCACCTGCTCAGAACAGTTGCTTTTAAAAATGAATTGAGCCGAAGTGTGAAATGATTTTATGAACTTAGAGAAGTATTGCTTCATAAATGAGTGACTATGTAAGCACTGGAGCGGTGAAGTAACTTTAAACTGTTCAGTTTATTTGTGCCTGAGAATTCTTCCTGGCGTTAGGTTAAATATGGGATCATTGTGCACATAGAGCTTAAATTCATTTAAGCCCTTTATTTTCTGCTTCTCTGGAAGGGTTTTTTTAGCAAGGGAAAGACCTAATTTTCCAAATAGATGCGCCAGCAGTGATGTCTGAAATGGGAGGAATGTTTATTAACTGCCATGTAGTTTATACCCTTTGAAGGCAATTTGGAGTGGAGTTTACTCTTTTATTTGAAATGGAGAATTTCCTCCTCTTTGGAGCCTTTCTCTCTTACATTTTGCTAATTACGCTTAGAATTGTGGTGGTTGTTAGCACCTCCCCCTTGCTTCCTCTTTGCCCGTTTCAGCTCTTTGCTCTTCCTCTGGAAGCAGGGTGGCACTGCCTGGCACAGCTAGCTGTACAAATTTTAGTCAGAATTGGTACTGTGACACCTACATCCTTTATCTTCTGCCATCTGTGCTGAATTCAACAAAAAGCTCGGTCAGAATTTTTACCTTGTGCAGAAAGAAATCCTGCTTTATTCCAGTACAGTGGGAGGGGAGTAGATAATAATCGTGCCTGTCTCTCATCTCTTTCAGGCTGGAATATAGGGCACGTTAAGGTAGTCTGTTTAGTGGCAGGTCTGCATCTGATTTTGGTGTGGTTATTGTGTAAAGCTCGGTGCGATTTGTACTTATCCTCAAATTGGGTCTTTGGATTACCGTGGGAAGTGTGCAACTAAACTGCAAAAATACCCAACCCAAACCACAAATGGGCAAATAAAGAAGAAAATATGAAATAGAAAAAGTAATATATAGCCAAAAAAAAAAAAAAAAGGCAGCTAGGCTCAAACTAGCACAAGGAGAAAAAAGAAACAGCAAACAGCAAAGAAAAAGAGATGGCAAAAAACCCAAAGAAGTTATAAAAAGCAAGAAAAAGAGATAGCAGAAAGCAAAGAAGTGGCATGGTCAAAGAGAAAGAGGTGGCAGAAAGCAAAGGGGGAAACGGCAACGTGCAAAGCAATAGGGAAAGGCAAATCGCTGTCGAAGAGCAGGTCTCAGGAAGCCTTTGCACTGCGCGAGTGGGCAAGCTCCATGCACCTCACAGCAACTCCGGGCACTGCCAGAGTTTTTCTGCCCCCACTCGCAGCCCACGGAGTGTTGCTCTGATCCACCTCTTTCCCACCTCGTTCCGCCCTGCCCTGTGCCAGGGGAGTTTTCGGCCCTTCGGAGCCCCCGCGGCTCCGCCGGCTGCTGGGCGGCTCCGCCGGCTGCTGGGCAGCGCCGCGCCCGCGGGAGCATCGCCTGCGCGGTGCGGGCGCTGCCGTTCCCATGACGAGTGCCGTGCGGAGAGCGAGATGGGGCTCGCTTCTCCTTTTTTTTTTTTTTGAGCAGCTCCAGTCTGTGCACAGTTGGCTCCCAGCTGACAGACAGAATGTGGGGTGGGCTTTGTCACCGGAACGCTGGGTACTGCATGCCCGGCTATGCTGGCGGCTCCACAGTGCCCAGGAACCTGCTGCTCCTCTCAGGGTGCAGGCAGCCTCGCCACGCAGAAATTGGCTAGTTTGGGTTGATTGGATTTGTTTTTTTGTTTTGGTTTGGGTTTTGCCTCTTTCTTCCCAGCAGAGGTTATGTAATGAGGGGATTGCTGCTAAAGTAAAAAGGGAAAATGAAGTCTCTGTTAAATGCCTTCACAAAGAAAGAAGGTAAGCAATGAAAGCAGAACACTTTGATGTTTCAGACTGCTGTTTGCTCATGTACATTTAACATGATTGGCTTGGGGACTCTAGAATTAATTCCTGCGATTTTTTTTCTATAGATACTTCAATTATTTTGTGTTAAAGCTGGATGTGAGTTTATTCACAGCAGTGTTTTTTTTTTTTTTCTCTGAAGAATCGAGTAGGTATAACAAAATGGTTTGGTTTCTGCAGAAATGCGTTGGAAGCATTTCCTAGGTGAATTTTCTCAGTGAATGGTGCAGGAGTAGAGGTCTGAGAGCTGAAGGAAGGATTCAATTTCAGCTGTGCTTCTAGGGATGGGAATTTTAAACTTGAGGGACATTGAATTAGTTCAGGCATTTTCCTGTCGTTTTATATCAAGCGTTTTTCCCGGACAAGTCTTGCAACAGTTTTGCTAGCAGTTCTGAGCAGGAGGAAATAATGAAGGAAAAGCAACATCCAGCAGGGCTTAAAGCATGGACTTTGCGTTTCACCATTTGCTGTTGTAGTTTGGGTTTTTTTTAATTGTGAAAATAATACAAATAACGGGTCTAGGAAGCAGCTAAAAAAAATATCCACCCACTTACAGTGTGCAAAGTGCTGGGGAAAAGAAACAGTTGGGTGGAATATTAATCACTAAAGGCTGGGAAATGCTTATTTTTAACTCTTTCTATAAAAGAATTGTTAGACACATGTCAATTGGCGGAATTAGTTGTCCCCCGTCCTGTTTATTTTCTGTAGTGAAGGCTAATTTTGCTTGTAGCTTTCTCCTTAAGAGTAGAACATGAATAGCAAAGCAAAAGCTGACTCCTGAATGGTCATGTAAAATCCCTCTGAGGTATGTAAGGCAGAGGGAGTCCGTTTGACCTGGTGCCTGCTCGTGTATGCATGCACAGCACCTCTGGTTTGCAGCAGGAATGGATGTGCCAGGTGTGCGTTTGCTAGAAGCTATCACAGAATTAACCAGGTTGGAAAAGACCTCTAGGACTATCGAGTCCAACCTAGCACCTAACCCTTCTAATTAACTAGACCATGGCACTCAGTGCCTCATCCAGCCTCCATTCTCACTACGCTCAGCAGTTCTCTGTCCCTTCTGTCACCCTCATGCCCCCTCCCTCTCCCACCAGCAGGCATCCCACCAGCCCCTCCAACAGCCCCAAGATGCTGCCCATGTTTGGTTTCATCAGTCTGGCTGGCAGCCATGGGAGGCTGATGTGGTGTTGCCAGTGTAGCTTCATGAAAAAGAAAAATCTGAGGGTCAGAGCCAGCTTTTACAAACTGTGCTGACCTAAGGCAAGGCTGTTAGACCTTCAGGGAGCAAACCTGAATGTGCCCTCTATGCAGCTCGGCATGCTGCTCCTGGGCTGGAATGGTTCCAGTAGCTGTTCTGCTTTGTTGGAGCTGGGGGAGAGCTCTGCCTGCAGTGAAATGATTTCTGGAGCTGTATCCTGGGTGTCAGAAACCCAGCAGTGGCAGGGGTACATGTCCCATATATCAGTCTAGGGGCCTGTGACTGTCAATGATGGGCAAAAGTGCCCCGAGTTTGCCTTAAACTGGTACAGGGCACTCACGGTGTCATTGGAAGCACTGAGGTGCTTTTGGTGACATACTCTGCTGCTGCAAGACCTTAAAAGAGACGTGAAATGTGAAAAGCTTGGAATGTGCTGAGAATTAGATGGAGCTTCTGCCAGTTTCCAGCAGAAACGCTGGGCTCTTGTGCTTTGTTCCCTTTAACAGTTTTCAAAGAGCCCTTCCCTTATTTCAGCCCAGTTTCAGATGAAGTGTTCTGGACATGACTTTTGTCATGCATACTGCTCTCGCCTGCCTGGTCTGGTGGTGTTGAGCTAGGTACCAGGGAAAGTTTCAGCTTATTAAAATGACAAAGGCTGTTAGTGAAAAATAAGCAAAATCTCCAATTCTGGTGAAAATTCTGTCAGCCTGCAGTTCCATCTTCACTTCATGTTAGAAATACGCTTCCGCTTCTGCTCTGAAATCTCAGGGTTTGCTCTGTTCTCTCCCTGAAAAGCTTACTTCAAGGCAGGGCAGGTTGATTTCTGTGGGCATTGATATTTCTGTGAATTTATGTGCTTGCACGTTGTGCCAAACTTTGTCACACTGGGGTTTGTGTGATTTTGAAGGGTACTGAGTGGGCAGACATCTCTGGCACTCCCTAGGATGGTTATTTTGTGGGGCTTCTTTCCCAGCTGAAACAGGGATTGATTTATTTATTTACAATGTTGTGAAAGTTGCAGCAGCTCAGTAAACTCCTGGGAATAATGCTGGCCTGCCTTTTGGTAGTGGGACTGCTGTGCCTCTTCAGGTGACTCCATCAGAAAGAACTGAATGAGAGGGTCCACGAATGAGGAGCGAGGCAAGCAGGGGATTTCAGGGTCAGATCCTTTATTACCTTATGGGCAGGAATTGCCACCACATCTAGGGACAGCTGGGGGCCTTCTGGCAGGAAATATGCCTCTTGAGTTGAACTTGGGACTCTGACCCTCTGGAGTGAGAAAAGGAGCTCTGGCAAATGTAGCATCTGCTTGTGGCAGTGCTGGCGTGGCTGCAGGAGTGCTGGTGACAAGATGGGCACTCTGGCTGGGCTGACACTTCTGTTGCCCTTGCTTTTCTGTTGTGGTTGTTGCACTGAGCAGCATGCTGCAGCCTGTGGATGCAATCCTGACCTCCCTGGGACACAGCGTGTGGCTGAGCCGCTGTTCCCCTCGGGTAAGATGTTCTATATCCAGCAGTAATAGAGGCAGTAGAAGTGCCTAGATTAGAAAGAGAGGAATGCCTGGGGATTATAGCAGTGTAATAGAGTTCTGCAGGAGAAGAGTCTGTGTCCTCAATTTTTAACCTGGAAGATGGGGATAAGGTGATCGTTAGCACTCCAGAATCCAGGTTCAGCCTGAACTTGCAATGGAACAAAATCCTCCTGATTTGAGTGCAAATAGGAGAAGGAAGCTAGAAGCTCAAACATCAGAAATCATAGAATCCCAGACTGGTTTGACTTGGAAGAGACCTTTAAAGGTCAGCTAGTTCAGTGCTCCCTGCAGTCAGCAGGGACGTCTGCAACTAGATCAGGTTGCTCGGACTTGACCTGGTATGGCTTCAGGGGTGAGATGTCTCCCACCTCACTGGGTAACCCGGGCCAGTGTTTGGCCACCCTCAGTGTGAAAGATTTCATCCTATCTAGTATAAAATAGCTTCAAACCATCACTGCTTCTCCTGTCCTAGCAGGCCCTGCTCAAAGGTATGACCCAGCTTTTATACAGGACCCTTTAAGTACTGAAGGGCCACCAGAAGGTCTGAGAAGTTCTGCTGCTGTTCTGTGGTTTTCTGATTCAGCACAACACAGCATGAGTGTGAACTTCCTGAGGCTCAAACTGGGCATTGAGGAGGTGTTTCCTGTTTCCCAGACCCTCCTTCAGACTGCTGAGCAGACTGGTGGCACTGGTGGTGCCCAGCTCTTGATGAAAGCCAGCAAGCAAGTTGCTGTTGCTCCGTTGTTCTCAGTTTAATGGTGCTGTACAGAGTGAATTTGGTTAGTTGTGCAGCCAAGGCAGAGTGTCTGTCTCTGCAGAAGAGTCAGTGCCATATGCTGCTAGATCTTTTTATGGGGTGGTAAACACAGAGGAATGATGAAATCATCTGAGATTACCCTGGATCTCTTTCTTTACACAGTGCCCTTCAGGGAGGCTCCCACCTACTCAAACAGGAGACGGAGACCTCCGAGCACCTTGGCAGCACCTCGGATCTTGCTGCGTTCCAACAGCGACAACAATCTGAACATCAACAACCTCCCCGAGTGGTCAGCCTCCTCCTCTGCTTCTTCACACCGCAGCCTTTCACCTCATCTGCTTCAACAGATGCAGAATAATCCTAATGGAACTGTAAAAACTGTGGGCAGCTACACTGTGTCCTCCAGGAGCCGTTCCCCATCCCTCAACAGGCTGGGGGACGATGCCAAGCGGCAGCAGCACAGGCACATCAGGTGACTTGAGTGTGTACAGCAGGAGATGGCCCTAATGTCATCGTGCTTGCTGCCCTGTCCTTTTGCTGTTGTTTCTGTGCCTGTTTTGCACTCTATAGTGTGCAGACTAAAGAAATCTGCCAGGCAGGGGGACACACTCAGGTGTGGGTATTTGAAGTGGAAGCTCCAGTCAAAGCCAGTGGGCTCGTAGAATGGCAGGGGTTGGAAGGAACCTCTAGATATCATCCAGCCCAACCCCTCTGCTAACGCAGGCTTATCTAGGTCAGGTAATGTGCCCAGGTGGCTTTGGAATCCTCTCCAGAGGTGGAGGCTTCACAGCCTCTCTGGTTAGCCTACTCTAGGGCTCCAACACCCCCAAAGGAAAGAAGTTTTCCCTTAAGTTCAAGTGAAACCTCCTGGATTCTGATGAGTGCCTGTTGCCCCTTTTCCTATCACAGCCACCATGAAAAGAGCCCAGCCTCATCCTCATGACCTCCACCCTCTGGATATTTATCTGCATTGATCTGCTAGGCAGCCCCAGGTCTCTCAGACCCTCCTTGTAAGAGAGGTGCTCCAGTCCCCTAATCATCCTGGTGGGTCTCTGTCATGCTTTTTCCAGTAGTTCTCTGTCCCTCTTGAGCTGGGGAGTCCAGAGCTGGACACAAAGCTCTAGGTGTAGCCTCACCAGGGCAGAGCAGGGGGGAGAATAATCTCTATGGACCTGCTGGCCACACTCTATGCCTCAGAGAACTGCATCCCAGAGCTCCAGTGGCCAGGCAGGAGTTTGTGCCTCCAAATCAAGGTGCCAGTTCTCTAGGTCTTTTAATAGCTGAAACAATGATTGCGTTTAGCAGCAAAGTGAAATGCTTCTGAGATACTCAGTCCCTTCATGAAACTATTTGTCATGCCTGAAACCTGTGATAGAGCTGCTCATGGGTGATAAGGCAGATGCTGGTTAAGTTCTCTCTTCTATAGGTGTGTGTTGAATCAGAGTGAAACAGAAGGAATAACAAGTGAGGCTGTGGAGGAGGCTGGCTGGGAGCAGAAGGGGCTTCTTCAGTGGTGGTGAAAGATGTCATGGACTTCCGTCGTGACTATCCTTGCTGCAGGGCTTTGCGTTCCCTCTGACTTTGTAGCTCTTTTTTCCCTCTTGAATTACATATGTGATTTAGCAGGCACTCTGCAAATATCCTCCAGCTATGTCCCACTGGAGAGTGAATCCTGACTAATTAGAGTCTTGTAGGTATTGTGATATAATATGGAATTGTGTTGAAGGTTTTATCACAAGGGCTTCGGCTCTGTAAAGCCAGTGCCATAGGCATTCCCAAATCCACGCTGAGGAGGGCTCAGGAATTGCATTTGTGAAGCATGCAGGTGATGGAGCTGGACTGGGATGAGGGGTTGAAGTGCAGGGCTGCTGAGCAGAAAAGGAGATGAGCACTGCTGAGAAATGCAGCTGCTGGCTTCTCTTTGTCAGTTGTAGGTGTAACAGGCACTGACTTGATCAAGTCAGAGACACAGGACATCATACAGTGGCAGCTGTCACCTGCTGCCTTGCTCATTGTTCTCTCCTTGGCTGTAGGCAGCCAGGCTGACAAGCTCTGTGCGATGATAGCAGTGCTGCTGCAGAGTGGAGATACCCTGCACTGCAAGGAGAGGCTGAAGTGTAAAAAGTGCTGCAAGGAGCACACAAATGTCTTATGCCAGTGGTTTTATGCACCAGAGCAAAGTCCTCTTGCCTGTGTCCTGTAATTGCAGCAAAACCTCATTTGGGTGACACTTTCTTAGTGTGACCTGTATCAGCTTAAAACCAGGTTGTCTGTAATGAGGCTGCAGTTAGGTGAGGACGTGGCTGTGAGGTGCTTCTCAGAAAATGAATCATAGAGTCACCAAGGTTGGAAAGGACCTCTGAAATCGTTGAGTCCAACCAGCAACCCAGCACCATCATGGCCATCAAACCGCATCCCCAAGTGCCACGGCCATGCCTTCCTTGAACCCTTCCAGGGATGGGGACTCCACCACCTCCCTGGGCAGCCTGTTCCAGTGCCTGACTGCTCTTGCAGTAAAGAAATTTTTTGCCTTGTATCCAACCTAACCCTCCCCTGCAGCAACTCTGAGGCCACTGGATAGTGATGGTGCCACCCAAGTTGGGGGGGGTTGGCCTTAGAGTCAATTACTGTGGCAACAATTGTTGTGGCTGGACGGGACAAAAAGTGCGTTTTCATCCACTGGCCTCCAAATCCTTGGCACAGAAAAAAAATCCTTTGGAGAAGGTGGGAATTAAATATTCATTTTGTGTTGTTTTTGAACAAGCAAGCATTGATTTGCTTTGACTTTATTCAGCCACTCTCCTCTTCCCTTCCTGACAGCACATGATTTTGAAAACCAGCTGACATCAGAGCAGGGACCGGTTTAATGCCTGGGGTTTTGTGGAAGTAGAACGTTGACCTTTCTCTTAATACCTCAGTGTCACAGCTCCTGAAGCTGCCGCCCCGCTGCAGGCTCTCCTCTCGCCATCACCAGCAGAGTGTGGGCAAGCACTGAGAAGAGAGCTTGGAGGCTCTCTAAGTGTAAAGATAACTAAAAAGACTGTTTATAATAATTGTTCCTCCAGCCATGCCTTTTCTGGTCATGGGCACAAGTGGCACCTTCCGTGACACTGTCCTCGCAGTTTAGCTGTACAGTCACCTACTCGCTGTCAGCTGAAGGTGGGAATTGTCACTGTCTCTGCTTATTAACTTGTAGAGAGTACATACCCCATGAGGCTGCTGCTTTGCTCAGGTGGAAAAGCCCTTTCTGATGCAGCACTAGATTGGGTTTTGCAGCAGAAGCAGCCACATGTGGTAGATTAACGGAGAAGGTCAGAGTATGACAAAGGGTTAAGGAAGTTGGTGGGGGTTGCAGGGTGGAAAAGGGCTGGAAAGCCATGCTGGAAGGGATCCATGGGATCTTTACCACCACTGTGGTTCGGGTGTTCATCTTCTCATGAGGCTGCTGCTTTTCATACCAAGCTGGTTTGGGAAGGGGGCTGAGAGAGGCCCCAGAGCTGGCATCTCCCTGTGGGGTTTATCCCATGGTGCTTAGTGGAAGGAGGCATCAGCACAGCCTCAACCAGGATGGCTGCATTCTTCTGGGTGACAGAGAAAGAGGTCACACTGTTGAGATCTCCACATCCTTCTCTTGCTCCTTCACAGCACTTGCTGGGCTGAGGAGGAGGGCAAAGCTCCTTTTTTGAGGAGTTGTGTGTGCCAAGGTGCAGCCCTGATTTCTGTGGGTAGGCCTGGCTTGTGAGAAGTGATGCACCCAGCAGGAAGGTTAACTATGCCATTTCCCCTTGCTCTTATAAGATTGGATGTGTCTTCACACACAAGGGGATGCTTGGGGTGTCACACTGTGGTTGGCTGCTGCTTGAGACAGGAGGAAATGGAATGTGCAGTGAGTCAGAGATTTTTTTAGGGAGATGATTTGTTTCTTCACCTATGCAGAAAAAGGAATGGTGCAAAAGCACCTGATACCTTCACATCATCTTTTCCTGTCTTCCTTTAAACAACTGAGAGCTGGCTGAGGTTTCTGGTGCAAACTCCATCCCAGACATACAATCAGAACTGACTTTGAAGCTCTAACTGTGGCTTATCTCTGTGAGCACCTGCTCACAGCAACAGAAGAACAGAGCAAGGTGAACGGGGGAGGCTGTTCTTGCTGCAGGGAAAGGGAAGTCCTCCTGATGGAAAAGATCCACTGTGTTTGGCTTTCCATCAGACTGCTTCTCCCTCACCTGCACTGGGGGCCTTATTGACCGCTCTTTTGTTAAGGAATAAGTGAAGAAACAGTGAACTCCAGCCTTTGGATTTCATTTTGCTTCAGGCAGTTTGAGATATTTCCTCACCTGACACCACTAAATCAAAGTGAAATCTTTCTTCTTTCTCTGGTACAGTATCTTTTGCCTCTAAATCCTTAGGAATGTCCCTCTTTCTCATGACTGCTTTCTGTTTCTGGACTTTTCCTCTCAGGGGACTTCCAGTTTTTATGAGTTTGGGGTTTAGTTTTTTTGGTGGGGTTTGGTTTGGTTGGTTTTGATTTTTTTAGTTTTTTGGTTTTGTATTTTAAAGTTGAATGTTAGATTCACAGAATGGTTAAGGTCAGAAAAGACTTTTAAGGTCATAGAGTCTGTTAACTCATCCCTACTAAGTCCACCACCAGACCACGTCCCTCAGCATCACATTTCTGCAGCTTTTAACCCCCTCCCCACCACTGCCCTGGGCAGTCTTTTTGGGAAATAAATTGTTCCTCATGTCCAAGCTAGACCTCCCCTGGGGTAACATGAGGCCATTTCTTCATGCCCTGTCACTAGCAGTGTATTGCAAGTTTATTAGAATCATAGAATCATCCAGGTTGGAAGAGACCTCCAAGCTCATACAGCCCAACCCAGCACCCAGCCCTAGCCAATCAACCAGACCATGGCACTAAGTGCCCCATCCAGGCTTTTCTTCAACACCTCCATGGATGGCAACTCCACCACCTCCCTGGGCAGCCCATTCCAATGCCAGTCACTCTCTCTGGCAAGAACTTCCTCCTAACATCCAGCCTGAACCTCTCCTGGCACAACTTGAGACTGTGGGTATGCAAGTTCAGTGAGCAGAGTCGCTGCCAGCCTCGTGTCGTGTGCTGAGCCATCGTGATTAGGTGGACATTGAGAGTGGTTTGTGAAGAGCATGTTGAAGTTAAACCCTGTGTGCAGGGGGAGATGGCTCACTGGAAGACAATTAAGTTATTCACTGTGTAATTTAATTCTGCTGATGGGATGGTAAATGATTGACTTTGTCTGTTTCAAGTAACCAGTTAGTGGTTTCTGGTTTCAATTTCCAGTGCCGTTTACAGTCCTGGTGCCAACAAGGATTCTCTGTCTGCCTTGGATTATCAGGGTCCCAAACGCAAGCTTTACAGTGCTGTACCTGGAAGACTTTTTATTGTTGTAAAGCCATATCAGCCTCAAGGAGAAGGGGAAATTCATCTCCACAAAGGAGACAGAGTCAAAGGTGAGTGTGACAGCATTTTCTTCCGCTGGGTGGAAATTCAATCTGTTTGGCAGAAATGCTTCTCTGCATCTGTTTCTTTGCGGGGTACTTCACTGCTAGAGCTGGTTTGTAAGCAGTGCATGTTTAGCTGCCCCTGGAACTGACTTCAGAGTGCTACTGAAATTCCCAAGGTACGTGCAGTAACAGCAGCGTTGTTTTTTTACACACAGCTCTTAATTTGCTTCTGCAGTCATTGCAGAAAGACAACTCCAGGGCTTTAAAAGGTTGTAAACATGTCAGCAGCTCAGGCAGGAAACAGGGATAAGGCTGAGTCTGTTTCAAGCCCTTCTCTCAAGTTAAGTAGAAAAAGTTCCCTCCTGACAAGGTGGACAGGTAGGTAGAACCTACTGTAAGCATTCTGGGGGAAAGGTGTGACACTGCATTTGTAATTTCTGTCCCCTGGCACTCTTCCCAATCAAGAACACATTGCAATCAAGGCCAAACTTCATACTATTGTTCTACAGACATGAAATGCACCCAGGTATGGCTGAAGAAGTGGGCAGTGCTTTACAGGCTTGACCTTCCCAAGGGTGCACTGTCACACTGTGCCAGCTGTGGGTTTGCACTCCCAGGTACAAGTGGTCATGGAATAAGAAGACTTCTCAGTCCACACAAAGCAAATATCAGTTATGGAAAACAAATAAAAGGGAATGAATTCCATGTCCTAAATAAAAGTCTTAAGCAGCAGAACCTTTCCTTGCAACTGAAACTACTTATCTCACAAAGGAAAACTTCAAACATCTCCTCCCTTGAGCCTGCAAACAGTGGTTGGGGGTGAAAAAAAAGAGGGCTGTTAGAAGGTATTTTTGAGGGTTTGTTTTTAGACATGGATGATTCTGGAGCATTTGTAGGTTTAGTAATTTTTGTTAACTCAAGCCTTCAGAAGGTGTAGCACATGAAACTGAAGAATGCTGCACTTAAGGGTAAAGCCTTTGCAAATTCCGTTTCAAATGCAGTGATGAAGGAGGGAAGCTAAGCTTGGGAGGGCCACTGATGTCTGTAGGGAAGGAGTGCAACAGGTTGTAGGGGCATTTGGTATCTGCCTGCTTGCTTACAGGAGGACTTGAGACTATTATGTACAAAAATATCTCAAGTGTAAGAGATTTAAATGTCAGTGATGAGTTAAATGTTCTAAAAGAATTACTGCAGGAGCTCTTGGTTCTCAGTTCTTATGACAGTAAACAGAAGACACAAACTTAGTGTGACAGAAATGTGCACTCAGTTATATCTGGATTCTCCTCCCTCTTCCAGTCAAGACATAACCATTTATAGAGAGTACAAATCTTACCCCAGTACAAGGGGCTGGTAGAGTCCCCCTGCATCACTGAAAAGCACAGGAGTAGAGTAGAGCTCTGAGAGTCCTCAGTACCTGTGTGGTGTGCAAGGGGCAGAACCACTGGCTGTAAGGAGTTCCTGCTCTCCTCTTCCTGAGCAGAAATTATTCCACTTGCTAGTGAATAAGTTTCTGTCATCCAGAGCCTTGCTTAGCAAGACTACACACTGGTCAGCACTGAGATGTGGGTGTCCTGGGGGCACACGTGCCTGCTCAGGGTTTAGCAATGTGATATGTGCAGTGCTTGGAGGAGATGGAAGGACATTAAAGCCTGTGGTGTTCAAGTTTTCCTCCCTTTGGAAACTCCTCAGCCTCACCTTTCAAGAAAGAAAACAAGCTTTGCCCTCAGCCTTCTCCTCTGTCCTTCTGTATCTGCACTGGAAATGCTGCTGCTGAAGTACCGGCTGCTTGCATGCTTTGGGGAATTCAAGCTGCTACTGGCATTTGCTGTGGGATTCTGACCCTGGGGCATGCTCATCACATGTACATCCCATGAGACTAATCAGAGGGAAGATGTAGCAAGGCATTTATTACAGGGATAAAAGCCCAGGACAGCATATTAGAGAAAGGGATTAGTTGGGAAATGCTTTTATGGATTTTCTTTTTAACTTGGTAGATTTAGAAGGGCCATGGAGAGGGAAGAGTTCCGAAACTGCTGCTGCCACAGGCTTCGGCAGGCAAAGACAAGGCAGATTGGTTTGCCCTTTCTAAAGCCCGGAGCAGTGCTCATGGACAGGAGTTCCCTGTGTCTGAAACAAGGAAGCTGCTCAGAGAAAGCTCTGAATGGGCAAGGCCCAAGCTAAATGTACACTCACTGTCTTGCATGAATGGGCTCTTATGCAGCCTGGACCAAAGCACTTGCTTTATGTTTAGTGGTTACTCGTGCATGCTGGCATCATTTGTGTGTCTGCCCCAGGGAGGGGCCCTGGCTGTTGTGAAAGTAAATCTGGTTTCTACACTTGCACAAGAACAGCCTTGGTCCTGTGTTTTCACAGAAATGAAGTGTGACAAGCTTCTTCCTCACTGAGAACCTCCAAAGCTTCTTTCTTTCCTCCTTTTCTTGTCCAGAGGTGTGTAGCACCCCATCTGCCCCAGCCCAGGCACACCTCTGAGATACCTGCAAAATGCTGCTGAGTTTAGTTGTTACCCTGGAGCTCAAATGGCCTCTTGAACAACAGGATGTAGGTGTATGGGGCCAGTGGCATGCTCCAGAGTTCTTTGTGAGGAAAGGATTAGCAGCTTTCTGGGTTGCGAAGATAAAGCAACCCAGGAGGGCCTCTGCATCCTCCAGAAGGTACCTGTGACTCAGATCTGTACTAGCACACCTTGGGGAGGTTACAGGAGTGAGTTCTGGGTACCAGTCTGCGTGGTGCAGACAGCCTCTGGCCAGGCAGAAGCAGAACAATCCAAATTGTTTTCACAGTCTCTGTTATATTGGAACATCCCTGCAGTGTGCAGTTCTCCCTCACTGCCACATGTAGGAAAATCCCAGATTCAAACACTTAAAGAACTTTGACAGTCTCACCCTGCTGACAGTTTTGCTTTTCTCTTTGGTGTCTGTGTTTTTATTACCCTGTTTCCAGCTGCTATGTCATTTCCAGTTATTTCTCCCAATTTTCAGGTCCTAAATCACAGTCTAGTTTGGCTGTGGCTTCCCACTATGCTTTTTCACTTTCCTCTCTGATTTTTGTGGCCTGCCCTGGTGTTGCTATCTCCTGGTTCTCATCTGGAAGACAAACAGAATATAGGAGAATATTCAGTTTCTTGAGCTCTTCCTGTAATGAAACACATTCTCTGGTGTAAGCCTCTGGAAAGCCAGGGCCTTGTTTCAGTAGCTCACATATGCTCTACCAGACTCAGCCTTCCTGCATGTCTCTGATGCAGGAATAGTCTGAGAAGAGCTTGCCACAACTGAGGTCTGTTCTCAGCTACATTCGGCAAGGTCAGGGAAATGGCAGTAATCCACTAGTAGTGACTCAGGCATCTGTTGCAGGCAGAAAGTCAGTAGCTCCCTGCGTTATAAAGCTTGACCCTTGCAAGAGTGCTTTCACTGCAGGATGAGCTTCGCCAGGAGAGCAGCCCAAATATATTGCTAACATCTCCATGCCTGCTGAAATCTACTTGTACGGCATTCTGAAAAAGAGGAGTTATTAAACCCCTGCTGTGCTTGAAGATAGCGCCAGCAGCCAGAGCCTGTGGGCAGAAGGAAAGTTGGTCTGCCAGGCCTTTGCACTTGCTGGGTTAGTAAATAAAGCACTGGGGAGGAAGGAGCCTCAGAAATGGGAGCTTGTTTCTTCAGGAGCATTTTGTTCCTTGCATAAGGATGGCAGCGAAGTTTAACTGCAGGGGTTTGTAGGAGCATTGTTGCACTGCTCGCTTATATGAAGGATGAAATCAGTGGAAAGAGAATATTAATCTTATCATGATTCATTGCTCCATTTTGCTGCCTTAGAGTCTCCAGACTTGATTGGATTGATTTAAATCCATAACATAAACGATTATGAAATCACAGAAGGGTTTGGGTTGGAAGGTTGCAGTCAGCAGGGACATCTGCAGCCAGAGCAGGTTGCTCAGAGCCCCAGCAACCTGACCTGCAATGGTTCCAGGGATGGGGCAGCTCCCACCTCTCTGAGCAACCTGGGACAGGCTCTCACCACCCTCAGTATCAAACACTTCTCCCTTCTTTGTAGTCTGAATCTCCTTCTCTTAGTTCAAACCGTCATCCCCTGTCCTGTCCCAACAGGCCCTGCTCAAAAGACAATCAGGTACTGAACTAGAGGTAGCTAAGGCAGCTGAGCAGGAAACCTTACAGAGAGGTGAACCCCTGGAAGGGACAGCTGGATCACACGTTTGCTTTGGAAGCAAAACTGGGAGTTAAATGTGAGGTTTAAAAGTGAGAGTTCTCTTCTGTCTATGTGATTTCCCTGCTTTTTGTTCTCTGTGAGCTCCCATAGCTCCAGAATTCCTTTTGCAGACACTGAAAGCAGTGTTTGTGAAGCTGCAGTAGAAGAGGCTTCCCTTCCAGATTGGACAGGGACTGCATGAGAACATTTGCTGCGTGGCAGCTGGGGCACAGTCGCTTGCCTGCTGGAGGCCTTCCTGTGGTTGTCATCAGGGAGACAGACAAGGACTTCCTCTCCAGTCCTGTTGTGCTGATCTCAAGCCATGGCAGCTTCTCTTGATTAAGGATTTGGAAGCCAGACCTGGTCTGTGTTCTTGCTTTGCTCTTGCTTTGCTCTTGCTGTCAGGTTCTTGCAATATTCAATAATTCATCTAATGATGATCTAAAGCAGGACTGGTTTTGCTCTGAAGCAGTCACTTTTTCCCTAGCATTCATAAATAGTCTTATAAAGCAAATTTCTTTTCCCATTCTGATTTGGTTTTCTCATCAGCTGCTACCACCATAAACACAAGCAATTGCTCTCTGGGTGTGAAATACCCAACTTCCTCCTTACGGTGCAGATGCTTTTTGGAGATGGAAATATCCATATAATTTGAAGCATCAAAATAGCAAATCTGACAGATTAATGACATACCAAGTTAGGGAAGTCTTTCTCCATCTCTGAGGAGGTTTTGTTCTCCCCATCTTGCCAGTTTGTGAAGTGAAATCAGGGCTGATGCAGCACTGAAAACCCTCCTCCAAAGCACCCAGCCCCCTTGCAGTGGGGATCTTCTGCCGGCTCGCGTTTGTGGATCTCTTTTGGCTGGAGCCCTGCGCTCACTCCTGTGATTCCAGGCTGAGTCAATGCACAGTAGGGTCCTACAACAATGACAGTGTCTGGATGCATTAGAAACTAAGCTTTCTCTGGTTTCCCGTATCTCACGCACTCTAAAAATGCATTGGAATCACAGAATCAGCCAGGCTGGAAGAGATCTCCAAGCTCATCCAGTCCAACCTAGCACCCAGCCCTGGCCAGTCAACCAGACCATGGCACTAAGTGCCTCATCCAGGCTTTTCTTCAACACCTCCAGGGATGGCGACTCCACCACCTCCCTGGGCAGCCCATTCCAATGGAAGCTGATGAGTACCCAGCTTTTATTGGATGGATTAAAGGGCTTCTATCTTGTGCAACCTGGAATATCAGAGGGACTTTGTGTGCTAATATGCAGGGCTTGTAAACATTTTAAAGAACAAATGGTGTCTGGCAACATATTTTTAGGTCCGAAGTGTATATTTATTGCTGGTTTTATGAAGACAACTAAATCACAGGTCTGCTTTCTTTATCTTTGCCTGCGTTTAAATGTAGAGATGAAATATTTCCTGCTTGTGTTAACATCAGTAGGTGTTAGGCACACTAAACAGTTTTTATTTAGCTCAAGTGTCACTGTGGAGTTGTTGGTGTCTTCCAGCTTGGGCATCCTCCCCCACTGCCCCATAACTACCGGGGCAGGTGTAGGTTGCCTCATATATATCAGAAGGGTGCTTGACGAAGTGTCTTGGGGACCCTCCAGGTGTAGGATTTATTCCTTATTGACAGTGGTGTGTAAAGAATCTCTGAACTGGCTGCATTGAAAGACTTCAAACTGGCAGATTTCAGACCCCTTTTTCTATTAAAAGTCTCTGTTAAGAGGTACCCAAACAGCTTGGGGTTGCATTAATGAAAAACTCTGTACACATTTGATCTCCAGTTCTATGGATCCTGGGGTTAGCCCCTCTTTAGTGTTACCAAGGGTTTATTTATATTTTTTTATGAGCTGTCATTGATTTGATTTCATCCTGCTCTCTACAAGTGCAGATCAAGTTCCAATGCAGTGCCATTGTGTCACAGCAGTTGCCCTGATACAGAATTCAATTGCAGTCAGGGTCAGGGACTGTGATTAATGCCTGATAGGGTAGGTTTTAACAGCACCAAGAGTGCTTGTGCTGGAGATCATCAAAGTGGCTCTGAGCAAGTTAATATTCCCACCACATGGAAATACCCTGCAGAGGAATTATCCCAGGCCTTGAAAACCATATGCAGACGTCAGCAGAGAGATGGGCTCAGGCTAATTAGTCTGGGTTTTGAGCAGGGCCAGTCAGCCAGGCTGGCTCAGCCTGCACACAGCTAACGGAGCAGTGCTGCTTCTGCTGCCACAGGCTTCTTCAGGGGAGCTCAGGGACAGATGGACTCTGAGGACCTGTGTTGTGTGACTGAGCTGTGTTCACATTCACCCATTCAAATAATGGAGGTGTTTCCAAAGGCATCTCTGGTGGGATGTGCAGGTGTTGTCTGTGTACTCAAACCATTAAAACATGAATTATGTGAGGGACAAGGAAACTTGTGACAAGAATCAGGTTGGGAAGAGGTTCCAAAGGCTGATCAGGGTAGGCCACGTTTAAAGGTTACTCTGTGCCTACGGTTTTGGGTACCAGCATTTGAGTTCTTGTGCAATGTTTGCTTTTGCCAAAGTGATGTTATTACTGGCTGTGTTCTGTAACTAAGGATGATGTTGGTATGAGAAGAGGAAGGAGTCTGATGTTTGCCATGTCTCTCTCCATTTAGTTTTGAGCATTGGTGAAGGTGGATTCTGGGAAGGCAGCACCCGGGGCCATGTCGGATGGTTTCCTGCCGAATGCGTTGAAGAGGTCCAGTGTAAACCAAGTGAAAGCAAAGCAGGTAACTGGCTCAAGCTCCTGTTGAGTGCTGACAGTGCCAAATGTCTGTCCCAGCAGAGGCAGAGGTGGTTGCACGTTACACAACACCTTTGTGCCATACTAGAAGCTGGGGAATTAAAGCTCAGCTGCTGAGTTCCAAAGCCAAGATGGGTTTAGGGATGGGATTTTGCTGCCTGAGCAAGTGGTCTTTCTCATAAGCTTTGGCACAGAGCTGCACGCAGCCTTGTTGTGGAGCTTTGTGCTGTGCTGCTGCCCTGCAGCCTGACGTAAGGGCTGCTTAGGGAATTAGCTGATGTTGTTAGGAGTGCTCAGCCACCTCCCAGTGCCAGGCACTCATGCAGCACAGCTGGTTCTTGCTCCAGGAATCACAGAATCATGTAACTAACTAGGCTGGAAAAGACCTTCGAGATCATCAAGTCCAACCTATCGCCCAGCACTTTCTAATTAACTAGACCATGGCACTAAGTGCCTCATCCAGCCTCCTCTTAAACATCTCCAGGGATGGGGCCTCCACCACCTCCCTGGGCAGCCCATTCCAATGCAAATCACTCTTTCTGTGAAGAGCTTCTTCCTAACCTCCAGCCTAAGCCTGCCCTGGTGCAGCTTGAGACTCTGAAGGGGAACCTTGGAGCTTTTACTAATCTTTAGAGGCTGCATCCACCAGTGAGGTGTCCCATATAGATCCTCCCTGATGGCAAAGGGAGAAGAGGCCTCCTTTACTGTACCTGTGTCCTGTACCTATTGTCCTAGCAGGTAAAATCAAAGTGTCTTTCAGCAAGGAATCTCCACTCTTCTGCTCTAATAAAAGGAAGAGAAAGGTCCACTTAAGCACCTGGGTTTGAGAAGTGCCTACCACCTCATTTCTCTGCCTCTAAGAATTAAGATATGAGGGCATCTTCTCTAATTAACAGCTCATTATAAATGAGCTCTGAGAGAATACCATCAGTGTTCTCTAGCAGTGTGTGTACCTTTCAGTGGACTGCTGATGTGGTTTGAATGCCTCAGGTATTGATTAAGAACTTGTGGCACTGCAGAGGCTGCACACAGAAATGTATGCATTTTGTCAGTCACAAACATGGCTCCTTTGGCCATCTCATTACAAACTGCACAGGTGTACTTTTCTTTTTCTGTATCTACCCACTGTGTAAACACAATAGGATGAAATAAAATGCACTGGAGAAGGTAATTGCTCCAGAGGAGTAAGGATTTGGAAATAAGCATTTTAATCTCTTTGGTTGTAATGGAAGCTGTGGTGAGACGAAATAAGGTGTAAATGGTGAGCAGAAGAGGAGGTGAAAAGTTAGCTTTTGTAATATGAAAACTTCAAAAGAATAAGGGAATGAGGCTTCAGGAACACTGTTCCAGATAACTAAATGCTGTGCATAGGTTACATTTCCACTGCTTCTTCCCTTTTGAGAGAAAAAAGAGGAGGCAGCAAACGCAGAATCTAATATTTGGAGAATGGATTTAGGCTCTGAGACGAGCAAACAGTTGTGTGGCTCTCCAATGGGCTTCAGAGCAAAGCAGAGTTTAAAGATAGAGGAATGTTAAACACAAGGAAGGTTGAGGTTGGGGCTGGCAGGTCTAAGAGCAGAGCAGCTCTCAAACAGGAGATGCAAAGGGAGGATAACAAGTTGCAGTTGCAGTGTGATCCTAGTTGTTGGAAACATGAGAATCAGCTCAGCCAGCAGCAGGTAAGCTGCTGAAGAGCCATATGTGAGCTGTTCTGGAGGTCCTGCAACAAAACCTTGTGGTGGCTTGAGTGGAGGATTTCAGACAGATGTAGTCCATACTGGTGAGTTACTACAGGCATCTGCCTGCAGTCTGCCATGGCAGCTCTGCACTGAAGTCGAGCGCTGCTCCTGTGATTTGTCTCCACCTCCAAAGAAAGTTCTGGGGAGGGGCATAAAGGCACGTCCTAAAATATGAAGGTTGCATCTTCTCTGGTGGTTTGGATGTGAAGAGAGGCTTGCCTCAGAGGCTGAAACATCTCCTCAGGAAATACTGTACAAAGTAAAGTGACAGAACCACAGAGCGACGGCTGCTGAGGGGACCCTGCAGGCCACCCAGCCCAACCCACTGCCAGAGCAGGTTCACCTACAGCAGGGTGCACAGGATGCTGTCCAGGTGGGGTTTGAGTGACTCCAGAGACTCCACCGCCTCTCTGGGCAGCCTGCTCCAGTGCTCCACCACCCTCACGGTAAACAAGTTCCTGCTCCTGTTGAGGTGGAACTTTCTATGTTCCAGCTCGTGCCTCGTACCTCTTGTCCTGTCACTGGGGACCACTGAGAAAAGCCTGGCCCCATCCTCCTGGCATCCCACACTTGCATAGCTTGCAGGAGTCTGCGTCGTGGACTTTGCAAAGCTGCAGAAGTTCTGATGGTAACGATGCAGGAAGGAGATCATCTTCATGTGCAAGAAGTGGGTCTGCACTCAGCCTTTCCAGGCCACCACCACAGAAACCGTTGTGTCCTTCAAATGACACGTAGGAGCATTTCTTTCAGCAGCTTCCCTTTCTAGCAAGTTTGAGTAGTTGTGTGTAATAGCAGCTTGTCAGTTGCATGCCATGAACGAAAGAAAGAGGAACAGTTCTTGGAACAAACCAACCCCCATTAAGTACCAGGTGCCCAGCAGCTGTGGTGGGCAGGTGTGCCATGCATGCTGATCTATCATCTCACTTCTGAGACCTCGTCAGTTCTCAGGGAACTCGCTTGCCATCCTGGCTGTTCTCTGAGGTGGGCAGTGCAGACCTGCACCTGGTTCCTGTGGTCTCTTCAAAAGTACCATGCTAGCTTGGCAAGTCCTGTGTTCCCTCCCCAAATCATGTTGAGTGGCATTAATTCTGTATCCCTGCTTGCTTCCTTTATTATTAGAGACTTGCAGGAATGATTCCATTATGTTGCTAGGATTGATGCCAGGCTTATAGGCTTTTAATTATCCAGGTTGTCTCATTTGCCCTTTATTAGCACTGGCACAGGACCTGCTGCCTTTTGGTCTGAAGCAGTTTCCTTGACATTTTGATATCTAATGGCAAAGGAAAAACAGCAAAGCAAATCGTTACCGGTGGTCTGTAAAGTTTTTCTGCCTCCTTTAAAGAAGACCTTAGGCACAAAACCTTTGTACCACCTCCTTCTGAGAGACATCACCTTAACAGCCAGGTTTTATCATGCTCCCGAATTACTCTTGGAGTGAAAGTATTGCTGCTGATGGGATTGCTACAAGGCCTTGCTTCCCCCTGTGCAGGCACAGCATACAAATGTCAGCTCTTCTTGCTTCTCCTTTGGTACTCTGTGCAGATAAGCTCTGCTGGTTCACTGAAGCGTGCTGGGTAGGTTGAAGAAAGTTAGGGAATCATAGAATGCTTTAGGATGGGAAGGGTCATAGAATCATAGAATGGTTTAGGTTGGAAGGGACCTCAAGGATCATCCAGCTCCAACCCCCTGCCACAGGCAGGGACACCTCCCACTAGAGCAGCTCGCCCAAGGCCTCATCCAGCCTGACCTTAAACACCTCCAGGGAGGAAGCATCCACAACCTCCCTGGGCAACCCATTCCAGTGCCTTACCACCCTCACTGTAAAGAACTTC